>CM021248.1:9333576-9635138 GCA_010577795.1 Isatis tinctoria | reverse complement strand
CTAATTCTATTTTGAATTGACTACAATAATATAATTTATATTAATTTCATATTTATAGTATGATTATATAATCTATCTATCGATTTATATATATATATATATATAGTTTTAACTATTTTAATATATGAATGTTATAGTTTGAGACCCATTATAAATAGATTTGAATATAATTTCACATTTATAAAAATAAATATGCTAACCCGTTAATTTATTAGTTATTTATAATGTCATAGAATCAAAACAGATTAATTAAATATCTTAACCCATATTGTTGTTATTTAAATATTTTAATAATAGAAATTATAAAACCCTGTAATTATATATATTAAAAATTAACTTGTCTCACTATATCATTGAGTAATCTAATATATATATATATATATATATGACTTAGTTTTATATTTTCATTTTATCAAGTTAAAATATATCAATCCAATTTAAAATTTTTATTTTCAAAGTTAAAAGTTTATATTTTATAAATTATATTACATTAATATTATATTTGAATTATTTATGTATGTTTTTATTTTTTAATAATTGAAGTATGTTCAAAAGAATATTTATTTATTTTTATTTTGTGATTTAGAAGAACAAATGATGTGTTATATTATTTACTTATATTTATTATTTGATTTAATAATTTAATATGTACGATTTTATTTTATTTTCGTTTTTGATTAGTAAGGAAAGTGAGACCCATTATTTTATATTGTTTGGATACTTATTTAATAGATAATATTAATTTCCATAATATTAGGTAATACCAAAAATGTTATTAGCTAATGAATAGGTCCAAACAACTTTTTTAAGTAGATGTATCCTCTCTTAATAGTATAGAGGCATTACATGTAATATAACACATGGATAAAAATATTTTTATTTTGATTTTTTTTTATATTTTCTATTTTGGATAAAGATACATTTTTGTAATTTGAGAAGTGTTGCTAATTTTATTTTGAATTGACTACAATAATATAATTTATATTAATTTCATATTTATAGTATGATTATATAATCTATCTATCGATTTATATATACTATTTTAATATATGAATATTATAGTTTGAGACCCATTATATATATTTGAATATAATTTCATATTTATAAAAATAAATATGCTAACCCGTTAATTTATTAGTTATTTTTAATGTCATAGAATCAAAACAGATTAATTAAATATCTTAACCCATATTATTGTTATTTAAATATTTTAATAATAGAAACTATAAAATCCTGTAATTATATATATTAAAAATTAACTTGTCTCACTATATCATTGAATAATCTAATATATATATATATATAGACTTAGTTTTAATATTTTCATTTTATCAAGTTAAAATATATCAATCCAATTTAAAAAAATTATTTTCCAAGTTAAAAGTTTATAATTTATAATTATATTATATTAATATTATATTTGAATTATTTATGTATGTTTTTATTTTTTAATAATTGAAGTATGTTCAAAAGAATATTTATTTATTTTTATTTTGTGATTTAGAAAAATAAATGATGTGTTATATTATTTACTTATATTTATTATTTGATTTAATAATTTAATATGTATGATTTTATTTTATTTTCGTTTTTAATTAGTAAGGAAAGTGAGACCCATTATTTTATATTGTTTGGATACTTATTTAATAGATAATATTAATTTCCACAATATTAGGTAAGACCAAAAATGTTATTAGCTAATGAATAGGTCCAAACAACTTTTTTAGGTAGATGTATCCTCCCTTAATAGTATAGATACTCGTATATAGTAAGATTAATAGAAGAACATTTCACCACGCAAATGAAAAATTAGACGGCACTGCATGTATTAAAAAGAAGATACAAGTTATAACATGAACATTGTAGTTTAGGAAGACCTATGAAACTGATTTAGAAAACATAGCAGGCGCCATAAACAAACAAAAGGATTTTAATTTGATTAATGAAGAAGAGAAAGAAAAAAAAAGAAGGCCAAACAATTATTTCTCTTCACGAAAAGCACATATGTCATAGTGCATCTATGTAATGCATGCACATGTAACGTATGTATATGTGTACAAATGTAAAATTATATGATCACACGTATGTAAACACAATTTGGATGCTGTACAAGTATCAACTGTAAATAGTAACTAAACCCTGCTTATACTGATAGAACAACGTTACATTAATTTATTTGTAAATGAAAAGACCTCACATGTGGGGACATGTACATTATTACATAACGTATGAGGTGGAGTGGTTAGAATGACGTCAGATAAACAAATATTATCAACAGAAATGTACAAAGATCATCTATACAGAAGAGGCAAGATACCATCCATACACATATATATAAAATAAACAGATCCTACTCTATGGTACCAAGATACCATCCATACACATATATATATAAATATAACACTCATCTTCATGAAAATGTCTTAAATTTGGGAATAAAGGACAACCGTAAACATACCTTCATCAAATTATGATAATATTAACATCTCTGAAAAAAATCCGAGACTTGATTCAATGAAGAAAACCCTGAATTGTCATGTTTTCCCACAGCTTTCTTGAGCTTCTTTCTTTTTCTTTTTTCTTTTTGTTTCCAGAGTGGTAAACGTTAGAGATTTTTACTTACTTTGGTTTTTAAAAAGGGAAATGAAAAAGAAAGTTCAAGAAAGCTGTGGAAAAATATGACCAGGATCTTCATCTTCTCCTTCCTCCGATATCTACTCAAGAATCCGAATTAAGAGAATTGTGGAGAGAGAGAGAGAGAGACATATTTGATTGAGCGAGTTTCATATACAAACTTTAGAGGACCACTCTTTTGAGATGTAATACAAAGTGAATGATATGTGAACCTGTTTAGTAGCGAGGGACCGAGAGATAAGAATAGACTTCTTACTTTCTTTGTGCCTTTTCTTTTGTTATACGATTTTTTATATTATAAGTTCCATCAAGTCCAAATACTATGCCAATTTAATTTCAAGGTTTTTAGTATAAACCACTCCATTGTCACCGTAATAAAAAGTATATGTTGGTCTAAAGTTGTCACTAAAACTTGGAAGAATCTTATCATTATGCACTAAAACTTGGAAGAATCTTATCATTATGTGCAATATAGTCTAAACAAATAACATTTTGATATGTCTAAAACTGCATCATGTGTAAGCTAAGAAAACTAGCGTATTTCAATTTTAACAACACCTCTATAATGATATTTTTAGAAACATAATTAAAAACATCGTCATTTTTTATACGAGATTTCGAACCTCTCACCTCTTAGACATTAAGGAAGAATTCTAACCACTTCACTAGTATTTAACTGAAATTGTTACCCCCATAATAGTTATTATATTTTGCGCCCAAAGCTTTGCTTTATGGGCTTTAGCACAGGACAGACACTGTCTTTCTGTTATAATGATCATTATATTTCAAATCAATACTTTATGAAACCCATTTCACAATTCTGTTTTCATTTGTTTTCATTCTCATGACATTACAATGAAATGTATATTTCAAAAAAATATTTAATGAAACCCATTAGTAAACAGATTTCACATTCTGTTTTTTATTTTTATTTTTATCTCGGCCCATCTTTATTTTCAAAATAGAATGACTTATTTAGTTTGGTCCAAAAACATGTTGTCGGAAGGTTTTGAAGATGTGAAGTAAGCGAGATAAAATAAATGCACTTCGAAAACCCACCAGAAAAACAGTTCGTAATAAATATTGTGTACAAAGAAGCTTTCTGTAGACTGCCTTCAGCTGAAAAATAAGTATCTATCTCCATAATACATTTACTTATTATAAATTAGACCAATTATTATTCATAACTATAAATCTTCACCTACAGATAACGAAGAAGAGAAAGAACTATCAACACGGATGAATGAAGCGTAACCACTGGGTATAAATAGACAAAAGAAAGTAAAGAATTATTAAATTATAATAAAAAAAAATTTAACGTAAGGAACATAAGACATATATGGGTTGCTCATAAATTATGCACATCACACATGAACCTCAATGGAACAAAAGACAACCGCCCAGCAGAAGACAAACATAAGGAATCAAACATTTGCAATTCCTTCCCTTCTAAAAGACCATAAACGAACTGTTTTCATTTATTCGTTAAACATTTTGCTTTGCTTTTCACAACTATTATGTTTAATTGGGGGAGGGGGGAGTTGAAGAATATATATATAATAATTATATCTCAATTCTTAAAATATAATACAACGGACAAATAAATATATAACTACTGTAGATTGCTTTAATTTTTATTGGAAATAAATATAATAAATAAATATATAACCAATGAAACCCCACCCCGCGCGTGTGCGGGGTTAGCAGCTCTACTAGTGTGTATAATTGGACTGTGTAACCCAGAAACAAATAAACATGTGTTAGGCTTGAACGCATTTGCCTTTCTCATTAGTAAAATCTTTGATGAAAAAAAAACAATAATACATATAAATTATGATATATTATTATTCTATTTTGTTAATTGTTAATTTGAATTTTGAATATTTTGGTTGAAAATTAAATCAAAATGGTATCACTGCAATTATTAGAAAAACATCTGGGTATAATGTATTTTCCCCAAAATATGTTATTCTAGTAAATATTTGATAAAGTATTAGTCTAGCTTCTTCTTTACATGCAGAAGTTGAAGCATTAATTTGGGATATGAAATGTATGTATACACTTCATTATACACCGACTATATATGAAACAGACTCGGAATCCACCTAAGCTAGATCAAACGGAGATCAAGAGATTCCAAGCCTTTGCACGCGGAAGATGAAATGATGAATGAAGGTAGAGATGGAGATGAATGGATGCTGGTTGATTCCACAAGCAGCAAACGAACAGGAGACTTGATTCCACAAGTATTCTGGCCGAAATGGAGTGAATTCACCACAAAGATTATGAGGGGATCTCTGATACAGCAATAAAAAAACAAAGATAAGAATCCCAGATTATTCTAAGTTTCAAAGAGAGTTTCTTTCTGTAGAAAGTTCGGTTTATATTTCATCCAGTATGCATTGTACAATGTCCTAAATGAGCTTTATATAGAGCTCTACGTGTTCCTACTGGTCCAAGAGAATCAAGAAAATCAACAATTGAATGAAAATCTAGCCGTTGGACAATAATGAGCAAATCGGCCATAAATGTGGGAAGTGATGGCTCCTTTGTATCTGGACGGTTAGAGGGGATAAATGAGATTCTCTGGAACATTCTGAATGCCATGAATTAATCCCAAGTCGTAGCTTTTGAGCAGAGATGGCCGTTGGACACTTAGGGCTCCAAGTGTGAATGCAACCAAAAATGGAAAGTATTCAAAGGTGAGGATCCGCCTGATCCTGTGGTTTCTGGTACATGGTAAGATGGTTTATGACTATTCTGTATGGTAAGATGTGTCTCCTGAATGCGTAGATGCCTCTCCTGGCCGCCAAAGTCTCATTGGTAGCTGATTGAATCCATGAGCTTCCAAATAAGGCAAGTGTAGAATCACCAGGATTAAAAGTAGAATAACTTTCAAACCATAATGAATTACGGTCTGATTCCAATTGTTCCGCATTCCCTGATGAATCAATATTTCATAACAGGTCAGTTTGTAGATTAACTCTTCATGGTTTGATCGCAATCCTCCAATTAGTGAGCGTAGGTCCAAATCGGGTAACTTGGAGTTCACCCGGTTTGTAAACTCAATAACTTCCAAGTCTTAATCCGGTTTGATATGAATCCAATTTTCCTGGCTTCCCCTTTGAGTTTAGAATCCAAAACATTTGGACTTGTTGCTTAATTCCTCCTGGTTTGGTTGGTACACATCTTTTAGTAGTCGCCGGTCTTCATCAGGTCCATTGGTGATCTTCTGGATTGAATCCCCAATAACCTCTTCTTGGAAAACGCTTTTGGGATGAGTTTTCTTCATGGTGTCTCCTAGATGGGTTGAGTGTGTGATCCAAGTGTTTGTTGACCTTGAACGCTTGGTCTTGACCTCCATTTGAGCTGAATTCAGCTCGCCTCAGCTTCATGTTTTCCACTTCCATGGTTGTCTCCGAGTTGGCTGGCCTGATGCTGGTTCTCAGGCATACATCAATATTTATAACATATGACTCTTATTTGGTTAAAATTGTGTCTTCCCCCTTAGAATGCTTGTTTTTCTATACATTTGGAAGATTTTAGCAAGGGAAGGATCTTATGCTCAACTTTTACATTAACCTTATACTCATGACCAAAAATGGTAAAGCATATAAGAGCATCATTATAGGAAGAACAGATAAAAAGTTCTTAATTATTATTTAAATGATTATTTTAAGAAAGAGAGAGAAATTGCATAGAAAGAGAGAGAAAAAGCTTTGTTGTAATCTAAGAAGTGGGTTCTTTTATACCCTAAATAAGAATCACTTCATCTTTTTTAATCCATTTTTGATTTAATTTTAATTATTTAATTAGCTAAGATATTGGTTAACAAACACCTATAATGATGGTCTAAACTTGCTCAGACACCTTGAAATTACCTATCAGAACTAGTCTATACTGATTCAGTTCCACTAATTTGGCTTGATGTACCTTTCCAAGTTCGTTTTTTCTTTCTTTAATTTATAATTTTTGTTGTAAGAAAAACGGATAAATTCATGCTATACTGAATAATTCAGCCAACTTAAATTTTCAGTAATTCCATATTTGTGATGTAATATTGACTAGATTCGGCCAATTCATCAACCAATTCGTAGTTCACATTTTACACCTACAATAATTTTGCAAATAGACCATCCAGTAAAATAGTTTTTTTAAAAAAGAACATGCATATTACCATCGAAAAAGAGGAATATATTGATCATCCTACAGACAAAAACATTGCATGCCCTTAGGATCAAATAAACACAACCAGATTAAGCCAAATATGGGAACACTAATTAATAACGGTATGTGTGCTCATGGTTCTCCTTTGGTTACAGCGTCGATATGGCTCCGATGACAATATCAATAAGCTTACTCGTCACATTGCTTGCAAAGTCAGCACAAACATTGGCATCATTGTATGAAATTTCTGGCAAAGTCTTCAGTGCCCCCGCAGCATTATTGAGAAATATTGTAATATCATGGAATAGCTTATACAAATCTGGGTTCTCCTTTGCGGCTTTATCGGCGAAGTTGCTACGCTTGTCTGCATAGGACTTGGCAATGTTGATCGTGGCCCCAACCACTTCGAACTAAATATTAAAATAAGTAATAGAAAAATATGTCTATGGTTGAGAATGAGACGTGAACATAATAGCCATTACAAAAATTTAGTAACTGCATTTATAAACCTAAACTATTAGGATTTTCATTACACTTTTATTAAAGAGTATGTATGTTCATGAAAGAGCATTTTGTAACAAGTGAAATATCTATATCTAATTGTTTAGAAAAATAGAATATTAGTACCGTGGTGGTGCCAGAAGCCGCCAGAGGATAAGCGGTCAAAGTTTTGATGTAAAAGGCTTTGTCGGTGACATTTTGGCATATGGCGTTGATGGGTTTTGTTGAAGCAGAGAGTAAGAGAAACTGTGACAAAATTGCCACAAAAACGACAACAAAACAGGATGAGGAAGAAGCCATCCGCCTTTACTTGTTAGAATTCAGATTTTGGTATTGTATTGTTTGTTAATTGTGGTCGTGGTTTATATATTACACAAAAAATGTTACATTAATTTACTTAACTAAGGTGGATTGTTGACCAAAGGACATTTGGTTGACTTATAAAAATATATTTGTTGAAGTATAAAAAGAGTTGTCTAAAAACTAAAAACAAAAGAAGAAGAAAACTATTAGTCATTAATATGGTGAGACTTGTTTACTAGTAAAGTTTTGAAATATTATGTGTGATATTCTTTGAAGATATTTGGAGTGATCAACATTAAAATGACAAATCCACTGTTATTCGAACATGAATTTTAAAACTTACTTTAAAATCCAGTGTTATTGACTTTGTAACTTTAAAATCTACTTTGAAATCCAGTGTTATTAGAAATATTTTAAATAATGGATTTAAGGCGGGTTGTTGGGTTTCAAAGTGTTTTGGTGGAATTTCTTAGTTAAAAATATAGAAACATAAATCTCATGGTTTTAAATGGAACTCAAAAGTTTTTTTTAATTAAAATAACAGCAACTTCCACAATTCACCAAAAATCATTTAAAAACTTATTACAAATCAAATCATCTCAAATCTTCTCAAATACTATGTTCAATCCCTTCCCCCCCCGTACTTAATGGTCAAATGGTAGACTTACTGATACAAATGATAGATTTATGTTTGTGTGGCAGTAGATTAATTTTGGCGTGATATATTTATTATTAATGGCGGTAGATATATTTGGATAACTAGAGATTATAAATTTATTGTATTTGATGGTAGAATAAAAGCCGGTGGTGGATTATTTTATGGAAGATTTTTTAGATGTTTGTATATGATGATAAATATGTTGTTCGTAATGACATTCAACATATTTCAATTTTATAAAGTGTGCCTGTTATGAATAATATTTAAATTAATACTAATTAATTTTAATTTATAAAGGAAAGATTTTTTAATCCACATATTTTCAAGTTGATAAAAAGTTAATAATTAAGAAGCATTCAATATTTATAATATTTGATCATATATGAGACGGGTTGTGATTGATGATTTTAATACTATGATTCCTTACAGATTGTTTTATAAGAAAATTTTAAAATATTTAAACCACCGTTAGATGGGTTAAAAATGGATTAGTTCATTTTGATTATAAATAAATTGAAAAAAAAACTTTAACTACTTCAAGATGTGTTACATAGATTAACCCATTTTTAATTTTTAAAAAATATTTAAAATAAATCATATTTACATGATTGGATCCACATATTTTAAAAATAATAAAATTTAAATTATCAAAATTTAGCCAATTTTTATATTATAAGAGATGGATCGGGATTGTTGTCTTTACGATTATGATTATTTACGGATTATTCTGTAAAAATTCGAAATTTTTAAACCACAAAAGAGAGGTTAGAATGGATTAACTGAATTCGATTATACAAAACATTGAAAATAAATTTTAACCACTTCAAGATGGGCTAAATGGGTAAGCCTATTTGAATTAAAACATTAAAAATAAATTTGCAATTGCGAGATGGATTGAATTGATAGATTATCCTATTTTCACTCTTATAAAACTATATTTATATTTATATAAATAAATAAGTTCAATGATAAACATATGTATTCATGTAAAAAAAATTACATTAATGCAAGACTGTTTTACTAAAAGAAAAATATCATTTAAAATCATGGTTATGTGCTATATCTTCCATTAAAATCAACTAGAATAGATTTACCAAAACTCAACAAACTGGAATTTTATATGTAAAATAAAGCTCAATAAACTTAGCTTGTTGCCAAAAACATAAAACTAAACCTACAGAAAAACAGATACTTTAATTTAATGTGAGATAGGTTAAAAATATAGATGAACACTCTTTTGCACTCATTAATTTATAATTTTGTATTAGATATAAAAAAAATATTCAATAAGTAAAATTGTAAACCATATAGTTTATCTAGTTTTTATGATATCTATATGAGACTAGCTTTTTTAAGTTTACCAACTATACATATCATAATAACAAAATAAACTATATAATATTTTATAATTAAATTAATAAAATATCAAAATTATACTTATATCCATCTAATGGTTAATATCAAATTATATATAACATATATAAAAATATATTTTATACTCAAATATTAGTAATTTAATTATTAAAAAAAATATTAGTAACGACGAGCCCCATGTCCTTGAACACCGCAGAGTTGACACTTACCCAGGTAAGGTCTAGAAGGTCGAGCTCCTCCACGATTTGAGAACCCTCCTCGAGATGAGAAATTAGGAGAGGATTGTTCAGGACGAGTTTGAGTCGCATTCGCCGTGATCGAAGTGACAATGCTGGAGGACTCAGCAAGCGAGAAGATATGCTCACGATTGATGAGTTTCTCATGAAGCTCGTCAATAGTGATCATAACATCTCTGCCATTGACCATGTCAATGATAACTCGGTAATCATCTCCTAAGCCATCAGTGATGAAGTCAAGGAGATCTTCATGCTCAACGGGAGAGCCGAGAAGAGCAAGTTGATCAGATTTGTCGATGACTCCACGCATGTATTCATGGATTGATTTGGTTCCTTTGCTACTTTGTTTGAGTTGCTGACGGATCTGTTTGATGTGCCACGAGAAGGCTTGCCATACGTGCGATAAAGAATTTGCCAGATTTCACGAGATGTGGTTGCCCTTGTGACAATAGGTAGAATCGGAAGAGAGAGAGAGATCCGATCAGGGCGCTGTAGAGAAGCCTGTCTTGACGCTTCCAGGCTTGACAATTTTCATCTGACTCCGGTAGTGTGTAGTCTTCATCGGAGATGAAGCAGTGGAGTTCATGTGCTTCGAGAAGAGCACTTACTTGAAGGCGCCATGTGATGAAGTTAGAGGCGTTGAGCTTTGTTATGTTTGACATGTTGAGGGAGATTAGTGTGCTTTTTGGATCGGAGGCGTTGAAGACAGGTGTGGTTTTGGACGTAACAGAGGATGATTCTGTAGCCATTGTAGAAATTTAAGAAAAGAAAAAAAAAAGTGAGAAAAGAAATCGAGGAGTGGAGATTTGAGAGGTGAATCAGTTTTGCTCTGATACCATATAGAAGATTATAACTGATGATTTCATTGATTATAATTCGAGGTGTATTTATACAACAAGTTGTTAGCTAGATAATATCGTGATTTTAGGATTTTAGGATATACACAGATCTTTACAAGATAATCACAAATATAAGATAAATACTATCTTATACTAATACCTGCAAGCTCTCGCAAACAATAACTTGAAACTTCCAAGTATTTAATCCTATGTATCAAACTCATCCTTACTTTTTAAACGGCTACTCTTCGACGAATATTTAACCTCCCAATTATTGAGCAATGACTGGATTAGTACGTAGTGCAACGAAATACAAAATGTTTAAATTAAGAAAAGAATTGAAGGTAACTTGAGAACTTAACCAAATGTTTTATCCTCCCGTTGAAGTATTTTAAAAAGAGCTGCAAAATTATATATTTTACATAGGGTTGGAAGCATTTGCATCTACAGCTTGTACCCAGCTGGAACTTGCATACAATTTGGAGCTTAATCGTCTTCCCATCTTGCTCGACAGTCCAAATTTTCTGAAGGAAGAAATATACAAGCTCAGATCAACCCCTCATAACAAAGAAAAAAATGTGAAACAACTTACAAAATCGACTCGCCAATAGTGCTTATATAACTTTCTACATAGGAATCATCCTGCACACACAAAGTAAAAAGGGTCGGCAATCAGATATTTGATACATCCATAACTATGCAAATGAAGGAAGCAGTAGACAAACATCCCCACCATTTCACATGAAATATCCAACAAGTTCTGATACAAACGATGGACAAAGAATATTAATGTATTCAAAAATTCAAAACTACACAAACAGAAAAGACACCAGTGTTCAAAATAGTTTCGTGCTCTCTCCCACCCACAAACAAAAAAAAATTGGTCTCAAAGTTACAGTGAATTTCAAAAGCAGACAAGACTTCCCCAGTGAGAAACAGCTTGAAAAGATAATCGCTGCAAATCCGAAAACAGATTATAAAAATAAACTTGAGCCTAAAAAAAGAAGTGAAAACACGCAAGAGTACTTAACGAGGGGTTATTCATTTTAAGCACACAATAAACTAGATCTAGGCATAAAGAACTGGAATCGAAGAACCGAAAAAAATCCGGTTCGGTTCGGTTCTGGTTCCACCTAAAGTATCCGTTGAATCCTGAGTTGAGGAACCATGGGTATTGGTTCCGGTTCTGATTCCTACCCTAAACCCGAGATGAAGAACAGAAGAACCTAAAGTATATAACTATATAAGCATATTAATATATAAGTTTATCAAACTTGAAGAACTATGTGGTTTCCATTTTAGTTTTTGAATTTTTATCGTTGTTTTCTTTCGACTTTTGTTGTTGAACTTGAACTAGTTTGAGTATTTAAGTTTTATTTATGTAGTTGATTTTAAGTTAGAATAGTATTTCGGGTACAAAATAGTGTTTCGGGTACACAATATTATTTCTATTATAAACAGAGGAGAGAAAGAGGGGAATTGGTGTTGTGTTATTCCAATAGGTAGAAACCTTTATATAGGAGTACAAGTAGATAGGTAATTAGGTAAAACCTAATGGGCCTTATGGGCTCCTAATGGACATCACATATATCATTCATAACACTCCCCCTTGATGTCCATTAAACAAAATATCTCCTAAAGCGCTTATGATGCTGCCTCATTAAAAACCTTACCAGGAAAACCCAATAGGAAAAACCATAGTTAAGGGAAAAAGAGTACAGCGCGCATCTACTCCCCCTCATGAAAACATAACTAGAAATCTCGGAGACGATATAAGATCATGTGATGAACCGATCTCTTGAAAGTGGAAGGTTGAAGCGCCATGATGAATAAAGTAATCAATCTTCACTTGACTTGCTTAGTTATTGGATTGGACCGGTCCACTTCTTTTGGCATATTTGACACTCTTCACTGAAACTTGAACATCTTGATGACCGTATCACGGAATGACTTCAAACCACTTGGAAATTGAAGCTAACATCCATATCTATCTTTAGGCACCGGTCTTGCTCTGGTAAGATGGAAATATCGAGCGATATTTGGGACACCAGTCGAAATTGGGTATTCTGAGACAGCTTGTACATGTCCCACGAAAATAGCCATATCTTGAGTTATGTCATCTGGAATGACTTGATTCGAATTGATGATGAAAGTAGACTTAAAGGTCTTTCTCCAGATACCAAGATCATATTTTAATTCCATCATGAAGGTCTCCTTTAGTTGAAAAACTTTCGACCTTCTATTCTGTCTCGCGAATGGAATGTGTTCATGCCTTGATTCTTTTTCAAGTATGATTGATCTTGATCATTCTCTTCTACACATATCAATCTCAAAAATACTTTGGAAGATTGATGATATGTCTCTTTATGTATCAATCATTTGCGTGTTCTTTGTTGTCTCGTTAAAACCTTAACATGGAAAACCCAATGGGATAAAAACCATGTAAGTAAAAAGAGTACAACCACGCCATCATCATATTTCTCCCCCTGGAAGCATCATCTTTAAGATATGCATTCCAATAATATATTGGGAATATGAATAAACTAATGATTATAATATATAATCTCATAGATCACTGGACTTCCAGTCCGTAACATCCCTTTCACATAAAAGGTCATATCTTTCATATTGTACATACTTGTACATATGAGTTATTCTTCCTCTTCTTATAGAAGTTATTAGTATGACACATTCTTGTCATACGAAATCACATCTTTCAATCATGAAAGAGATCAATAAATTTCTCGTATATCATTTCATATGGTACTCCAAGACCAAAAATTATTTCATGAATATGCTCAACGATGTTCTCGAGAACTAGCATTTCCTGCTTCTTGCAGTCCAAATCCTTTTCAGACTTTCATACAAATAATATTTTCCAGTGGTTCTCAATTCTTTTTCTTTGTTGCCAGACTAAAGAAAAGTTGATGCTTCCACCACATGATGATGTGTTTCTTTATAGTCCATTTTAGGTATTTGTGAGAACCCTTGTGCAACTACTACTTTGCACCTCACAATTTCATCATGTCATCAATTCTTTCACATAAAGATATATGTAGCATAAAAACCTATTTATGCGCCACTGGTATTACACCTCTAGGTGTACGGACTACTGGTCCGAATACTCTTCTCTTTCCAAGAGTTTTTATCTCACATCTATTGTTTCTTTCCCTTTTGGTCAATCACACTTTGTGTACACTTTTCAATAGATGGTTATGATCCTCATTCTCATCAACTGCTACATTGCATGCATAAGTATTTACGACGTCGATTTGATATCGGTTCCATATTATTGCAGACATGACATAGCTATTTGAGATTTTCTTATTCTCAGGTACCTGATTTTCTTTATTTGTCATGTTTACCATCTCTTCTCGAGATCCTTAATATTTCATTCCTCGTTCCTGCCATCTCATTAATGCTCCTTTTTTTTTCGAGGATTCTTTTTCTTTGGAACCGGTCTGTCACGCTTCATGCGCTCTTTAGACTCATTAGCAGTTTGATATTGTCCTTCTGGGACATTCAATATAACTGGAGCATTTACAGCTGGTACATGTGACTTAATCACTTTCTTAGGGTCAGTAAATGAGTCTGGCAACTCATATACTATTCTCTGTAATAGAATTATCTCCATACATTCTCTTCATTTTGGACTTCTATTCACGCTCTTTAGTCCGAGGATCAATGATAATTCATTTCAAAATCATTTTCTTTTCCAGCTGTTTTATTTTCTCCCCCTGATGTTGGATAAACTGACTCAACCTATTTAATAACTTGAAGGTTATCAGTTAATGGAGATTCACATCCAACATTTGTTCACAACCTCCTCTGAGGTTCCCATCTTTTAGCGCTGTGGTGGAGCAACTATAATATAAACCACTTATTCAAATTTTCTAGATGGGGATCTTTTGGTTCCTGACCCAAAACCAATTATATGGGGAGAGTTATTAATTACTCTTTGGCATTATGTGAATTAATGCTGCTGCATTTTACATATGAACATTATCTACATGATGTTCAACGAAAACCTCAATAGACTCACAATAATCATCAAAGGCTTGTATTTTAACCAGTATTATCAATTAGTCTCGCAAACACCAGGTTGTGGATCTATGACAAGGATACATACGACCATCTTGTCGATGCATATGGTGGATGATCAGTCCACCAGTGGGTGATCAAGCCCACAAACATCTCCTTGTATAAATAGATTCCAAATCTATTAAACTGGTGAAAATCGCATTCTTAGTTGCCTTGTGAGCAAGCAGCATATATAAAATCATTCGTAAGAATCTCTGGTTCTTCAACGAATGTCGTATCATTACTAAACCGGGATGGCATAACCGGTTTGCCAAACATTAAACTTTCAGTAAACTTCTGGTTTACTATAACATTTATCTCCATTTTACTATGTGTAGTACAATCAAATAGAGAATGCATGTAGTTTCTCTAACATACATTTAATGTCTTGGGAAATACTCTTGACTGAAGGTATTCAAAATTTCTCTTTAGTTATTGTCTCAATATTTTTGAAATCCCTTAGATTATCTCTAGAAATGATTCACCGAGTCTATTTTTAGTGTGAACATACCTTCCGGTTGTTCCACTTAAAAAGGATGTGGGATTCTCTGATTCTCCCCCTCGAGATAGTAACACTCCAGGTTATCTATCTCGATGTGAATCACTCTAGAATCAATAACATACCCAACTTAGGTCATGTGTTATATCTTAGATTCTTTTCAACCTTGTGAGACTAGGGAAGGTATAACGCATACATGGTTTCAAATTGCGTTCCCATAGGCAAACATGTATCTGCTCTTCTAGAGCTTCCAATAATCGTGATACTACAAGACATTGTACTTACACTAGTTTCTTTCCTCGTCAGAGAAATATCTCTTATTTTCTCACTTCTTGTGATATTGTTCTTGAAAGAAACTTATTAGGCTCGACCTTGAAAATATTCATATCCACATTCACGTCTACGACCAGATTTTCAGCCACTTCCACGAGCAATAATGTGGTCTTTCTTCTTTCACAAAAAATAATGTGGTCTTTTCTTTCTCAATATAAAATGTCACATTCACATCTGGGAATGGAGCATAATCAAGTAGACGTGATTCATTATTTTATCCATTGCCTTTCTCTTTTGCTCAGCCACAATGAGACAAAATATAGCTCAAAGTACTTCTTAATTCACTTTTCATAGTATTGTGTCTCCACGACAACAATAATATTCCCATGAAAAGATAGAACATGTTTTCTCTAACATCTCTATATCAGTACTCATTACAGACTTAAAGTCATGTAATTTTAACCAATCAAAATGAGCTTTCAGGCTATACCACAATACCACATTTTGGTAATCATATATTTATTTTACATTGTTCCAAAGAACATGTGGATATTTCACATCAAGTCATCAATATCAAAAGCCTCTTAAAAATGATGGCATAATAATATGACCATGAACTTATGATCAAACTACAAATGCTATGAGCAAAGAACTTAGATAACTTAATCAATCATTACCATACACTAGTTCATTAATAACATGCCATTAAACTAGGTTTAGTATCATGTCATTAAACATTTTTACATTCACTAGTTTCTCAATTAATTCTCCAAGCAAAAATCAGATCACATGTGCCAATTTTCATGCTAATTATTATTTTTTTTTTATCAAACTCTTATTGGCCATGTATATAAAGCATAATAAATAAAAATACTTATCTGAAAATAGGAGAAGTACAGCGGAGACTGAAGATCTGACATCGAAATGGTATGAGAAATATTTCATGTTTCTCAGCTGCTAGTTAGAATTTTGTACCAAATCTCATCTTTGATAAGAGAAACAAATAACCCTGAACTTTCAAAAATTTGCTCATGAAAACATGGCTTTTATTTAATTCCAAAATAAGTCTGCAACGTTAGATCAATATTGAAACGTATACATTGAAGTATGTGTGGCCGTGTGGGTAAACCAATAATTATCTTAACCAGGTTAAACCAATAATTTTTTTTTTCTTCAAAACAACCAATTTAACATGAAAGTTAAATAAAAGACTAATAAATCATGATGATAATGCAAACATAAATTCCACCATTCAACATGGACAGATTAAATATTCGATCAACAATAAAATCTAAACCGTGGATGCCAAACCACTAAACCAATTATTTATCAATCTTTAATTAAAGTTATAATAGAACACTTTGATAATGACAAGGCAAAAGGCAGTTACGATACAAGAAAAAGTATAAGTAAATGAGTTACTGAAAATCAGTTCTCAAACCAATTATTTGCCAAACCAAATAAACCGATGAATTGTTACTAAATCATGATAAAGTGGTAAAGTAAAATTCGATAAGTATTACAGCAATTTCTCGACTCACGCACTACAACAACACCGCATTAATAAATCCATAAATCATGAAGATACTAATTATTGCATGTTTTCATAAAATAATAATAATGAATTCCTAGTGCATCCAGTCTATAAGACTTACGAGCCAATGATAATAAAGCAAATTACTGACATGGTAATCGCCAAACATGAATTAAATATAGTTTTTTTTTTTTAATTCAATATGCTGAACATAGTTAGATTTTAGATCAACCAAATAATAAGACAATATAAATCTCAAAAGCAAGAACTAATTCTCAAACGTACGAAGCCACATAAAGCGATATATTAAGCAATGCATCAAAAATCAGAGATCACATATATGACCAACAAATAAAACGATCAATTTAATTTGATCGAGCAATGAGCATATAAAAGCATGTGCATGAAGTCAATAACGTGGCAGAAGAATGAACTTTATAACTTGGAATTATTTACTCACATATATGCAACAATAATCTGTGAATTAGTTATACTTATCTCGATTGATAACTATGGTGGAAAGATTGGAGACACCATCAACGAAGGACTACATCGGATATACACGGCATCGCTTGCTCCTATTTTTTTTTTTTTTCAGATGACGGCTAGGTTTTTTTTTTATAGATTGCTCAGAGGTTAGGGTTTCGAGCGTGCTGATAACGTATTATAAACAGAAGAGAGAAAGAGTGGAATTGGTGTTGTGTTATTCCAATAGGTAGAAACCTTTATATAGGAGTACAAGTAGATAGGTAATTAGGTAAAACCTAATGAGCCTTATGAACTCCTAATGGACATCACATATATCATTCATAACAATTTCAAGTATATATATTATTTGGAACCATATAAGAACCGAAAACTTCGAGTATTTTAAGATTCTTCAAATTGTAGAACCCGAACCGAACCGAAATCGACAGAAACCGAACCAGACCTGAACCGAAAAAATATAAATACTTATTTGAATTTAAATTATAGAAACCAAAATATCCGGAACCGAACCCGAATACCCGAATGCTCGGGGCTAGAATAGACTGTCGAAATAAGACTCAACCAAATAGAAAAAAAAGACGAGTGTAGTTTAGGCCCAATACGACCCAGCCCAAAAAGTGGAATGTTCTTCTAGGTTAAATTAGGATTGCAGATTGGTGCAAGTATTTATATATAAGAAGAATAGACTCTGTTGTCGCCTCATCCTTCAAGAAACGAGCATCGAGAGAAAAGATGGAGCAAACTTTCATCATGATCAAGCCTGACGGCGTCCAGAGAGGACTCGTAAGTTACCCTTTCTTTCTTCCGACTTAAACGAAACTTGTTCAGCTCCTATAGGTTGTGTAATGATTCCATACTGTTCTTGTTTCAGATCGGTGAAATCATCTCCAGGTTTGAGAAGAAGGGTTTCACGTTGAAGGGTAATTATCCCAAGATACCAAACTTGCTTGGATTATAATTATCGAGTGTAAAGATCAAATTTTTCATTCGTTCATGAACTGTGAACAGGTCTGAAGCTGATCAGTGTTGAGCGTGCTTTTGCTGAGAAGCACTACGAGGATCTATCTGCCAAGTCCTTCTTCAGTGGTCTGGTTGATTACATTGTGTCCGGTCCTGTTGTTGCAATGGTCTGGGAGGGGAAGAAAGTTGTCTCGACAGGAAGAAAGATCATTGGAGCCACGAACCCAGCAGCCTCTGAGCCTGGAACCATCCGTGGGGACTTTGCGATCGACATTGGTAGAAACGTGATCCATGGGAGTGACTCTGTGGAGAGTGCTAACAAGGAGATTGCTCTGTGGTTCCCTGATGGCCCTGTCAACTGGCAAAGCAGCCTCAACCCTTGGATCTACGAGTAGTTTTGCTCTTCTTTACTCTACTCAGTGTTGTTTGTGTTTTTGTTCGAATTGTGTTTTGATTATGCATGTTTTATCCTATCAGATTCTAAGACAATCGGTTCTTTTATATGGCTCCAATGGTTGAACTTCACTTTGAGTTTCTTAAGAATAAAACATATGATCAAGTTTGATTACATCTAAAAGCATATGTAAAACTAATCGACATGATCCACAAGTTCAAACATAAACGAACTGAAAGACATTAGCAATGATCAACTCTTGCATTTGAGTTAAAATGAGACTGCAAGCAGAGTGGTGCTCACTGTTTAGAGCAAGCCATTCATTTGCATCCTCTTCTGGAGGAAGTCATAAGAAAAATCAAGACTTAGATTTTCAATTCATCTGCAAAACACCAAAACAAAACACCAAAAGAAAAGCTGCCAAAGCTGCCGACTTACCTACACATAGTTTTGTTTGAGACTTTGAGGCAAGAGCGAAAAGAGACAAAAATGAGAAACAAAGTCACAAAATGTTCTGATTGGTATTATCATTCCTCAGCTAATCGACAATGCATAATTACTGAACCAAGTTTGGGGTTTTTTACACATGAAAAATCCTTTCCTAAGGAATGGTAAAGCAACAGACTTTGGTTCAAACCATCAGGAAGAGACAGGAATCTCTGCATCTAAACAGTGAAGCCACAAACTCTGATCTTACTCTCTAGAATGATCAAAACATTAGACAAAAAGAGGAGGCACGCACACACACACACACACAAAAACCTGCAAGGCAAGAATGACTGCGTCTGAAGCACTTACTGCACTCTCATCATCAGAGGCTGTTTCAGCTGAAAAAAGGAAAAAAGAGTCAATGGTTAGAAAAGGTCAGAATACTTGAGATTTATCTATCTCTTTCTCGAACGAGATTACACAAAACTTAAAGGTCTAATTGTTGAACTTGCTGCTTGTTCTCTTTAGAACAAGCTTTCACTCTTTGTTCCCTCACTCTCTTCAGTGTTTTACTCTTTCTTGTTCATGTGTTTAGAGTGAATAGAGAAACACTTTAATCTTTTGATGTCTACATTGTTCTTTTCTCCAACTCTTTCTATTAGAATCAGATAGTCTTACAATACACACACACATACATACTTATAGTGGAGCTTCTACTTTACACTCTTACATACACACTTGATAACTTATAGATTCAACTACTCTCACTTAGACCTCACTTCTAGCTATGTTGCTTACAAGCAACCTAAACAAATCTCTTGACAACTAACAACTCTTACCTACTCTTACACATCACAACTTAACACTTCAAACTCTAACTTAGTTAAACACAACTAGTTACTTCATCATGTTCGGGCCTTGCCCATTTCTAAACCGTTGGCCCATTACTGACCCATCTTCTTCTTTGATTTTTCCTTTTACGTTGTTGACCTTTTGTTTCTTCTCCTTCGACGTTCTTCTTCGTTTCTTCTCCTTCTTCGCTCTTCTTCTCACTGATCATCTTTTTCTTTGTTGCAGGATTTAATCAAGAACTCAATTCACAACACTAATGTATGCAGAATTGGTTTAAACATACTTAATCAAACATGTAAGAAAAACGAAACAGGGCAGGTTGGGAGAGGGAACAAGTAAAACATATAGGAAAGTTTTGGGATTATGGCGCTATTAGAGAATGATGATCTGTAACTGTATAAGGCCCAATAACAAAGCCCAAACAATGATTCGTCATCACTAACACCAATCTTCTGCTCTGCTCAAACAGCTACGGCTTAGGTCAATCAATCTCACGATGGCGACTAGAGCCTACGTTCATTACCACCACGCCGATGCCTGCAGCAAAGCTCGCTGGAACGCCAGGTTTTGAGTTTATCATCATTAGCTTCTGAGATATGATCGTTTCTGATTCGGAAACTACTTTAGGTTTAAACTAGTTATTGTATCTTTTTTTTGTTCTTGTCTGCAATAAAGGAAATTATTGTATCCACAACCTTGCAAGAGAAATTCAGACAATGATTTAGTTATTGACAATAAAATGTATTAACGGTCTTCAAATGGTTTAGATTGACATCTCTAGTTATTGTATTAACGAAAGACATTGATGCTGAACCTTATCAGAGGAATTCAGACAACGCTTTAGCTATGTTTTATCTCGAGAACTGACTCTTATGGACCAGTACATTACATCAAAACAGAACATTCTGATTCTTTTTGGATTTGTTCCTTTTCTTTTTGTTCTGCAGAGAGACCTTCAGCTTTATGTATGATAGGCCATGGCAACATGTTCTTGACTTCTACTCAAATGCAGTGGAAGGGAAACTTTCAGTCTTGAAATTGTTTGAGCCCAAAGTTAGTCTCTTTTCGCAGCAGTTAGTATTTCGAGATGGCTTTGTATGATCGTTCTAACGTAAATGGATTATCCTTTATCTTTCTTCAGAAATCTTTGGTCCATGATAATGGGAAAACCGAAGGGATGCCTCTTGAAACTGAACTGAACACTTCTGCTAGAAAAGACGGGAGGACGGGGAGGTGGGAAAGAGTAAATTTCAAGATAGTTCTTTCGTACAATGGAGCTTCTTTCGATGGATGGCAGAAACAGCCTGACTTGCACACTGTTCAGAGGTAAGGTATCATCTTTTCAGTTTTTTTTTTTTTTTTTTTTAGTTTATCAAAACATTGAGAATCTTCTTGTATTAGTTAGTTTGAGGAGAATTCTAGGATTTCTATAAGGCATTGGAGGAGATCGATAGAGAAAAAGGACCAATTTTTGCTTTCGTTCTGAATATCTACCAATTCTTGCTTTCATTCTTTGTCCCTTGTGTACTTGCTCATTGTCCTGAAAAAATGATTGTTCTAGAGTTTTGTGGTTTTTGAAGTGTAGTAGAGAAGTCTCTCGGGGGATTTGTTGATGAAAAGAAAGCCCAACTGCTCAAGAAAAAATCTAAACCGTTAGAAGGCCGTGTACTTGTTGCTGGAAGAACCGACAAAGGAGTGTCTGCTCTTAATCAAGTTTGTTCTTTCTGTACGTGAAAGTCATATTCCTAACAATGTCTTTTATTGGCTTTTGTTTCACTCAAGTAACCAATAAGTAAAACAAAAACATTTGCATCTGTGTTCTGCATGACTGTTTGCTCGAGAGAGTAGGTTCTTACTCCAGTGAACTGTAAAATCATTACGGGATGATTGTCTAATTTTAAGGTTTTCTCTTAGATACCTGGAGAAAAGACATTGAACCCATTGATATCGAAGATGCTATCAATAAAGATGCTTCTGGGAAACTTAGGGTAGTGTCAATCTCTAAGGTATACTTTCATTCAGGATGGTTTTGTTTCCCTTTTTAGTTTTACTCCTGGCAAAAACAAGAATGTTTTAATCGCATTTCGGAACAATGCATTGAAACTGCAGGTTTCCCGAGCATTTCACCCAAATTTTTCTGCAAAATGGAGGCGCTACTTATATATCTTTCCCTTGGATGCTGAGCCATTGTGCGAGAGTGTCAAGAATCGTGAGAACTTGATCTTTGATGAGAACCACGGAAAGCAAATAAATGGGCTCTTAAGTGAAGAGAATACCGAAGGAGTAAGCGAGGATGATGAGCTTAAAAGTGAGGAAACAGGAAAGGTGAACGGGCTTGAAGTAGTAGAAAAAGCAAGTGACTTCAGTGTAACCAAGGTTGATCAACTTTTACAGCAGCTTCAAGGAAAACTATTATCCTACAAGATGTTTGCACGTGATACAAAAGCTGCAAGAAACGAGTAAGATCTCACAAGAGTCCTTGGTATTGCATTTTAGCATCGCAGCAGTTTTTGTCTACTTTCTTACCATCATGGAAAATTACCTTTCTTGTTCTAGTTATTTGAATAGGTGTACATTGGCATAACTTTGTAGTGTAAATGTTTTCTTACTTTTCGTTATTTTGACGTTGCAGAGGTCCACCTACAGAATGTTTCATGTACCATGCCCGGGCAGCCGAGATTAGATTGTCCTGTCCGGTAAGTTTTCGATTCTGTTCTATCGTTGGATGTCCTTTCTTTACTTAGCTTCCTATCACTCTGATGCCACTTGCTGAGTTAATGTACTTCACACCATAGTATCTACATAAGCATTCATAACTTAGCTAAAAGCTCATTTTCTCTTTTGTATATATTATATTATCTGTTCAACATTTTATGATGTGGTTTTTGGTGCATCAATATTACATGTAAACATTCATTGCTACTGAAGGATAGACAGAAACACAAATGTATGTTGCTTCCTGGTTTTCGATTAATTCCTTTCGTGAGTTGTTGTTCATTGAAAATTTGTCCTAAAGGTGTGGTTAGGCCGTACATTATTCTCCCCACATGAAATTAAGGCTGACGTTGTTTGATGAATTGTACCAGGACTATGTGGAAGGAAGAAAGGTGATGTGCGTTGAGCTTGTCGCTAACCGATTTCTCCGCAAGGTGTTTACTCTGAGCCTAATTGTAGCTTTAAATGCACTTAAGTTGCAGAAGCTTGGGTCCTATGTAAAAGAACTGTTAATCTAAACTTACAGAAGTAAAAAAGTCGCACTACATATATTACACATGCAAGGGAAATGGTACAATAGCGTCCCTGACTTCGTGCATAAAGTGTCGTACTCTACTGTCTTCTCCTAGTAGCGTCCTCATCCGTTCGTATCCATGTTTTGCATTGCCTAAAAATCTACTAAAATCATGTCTCTGTAAATTTCAGATGGTTCGAGTTCTTGTAGCAACATCAATCCGAGAAGCTGCTGCTGGTGCGGAGAATGACGCGTTGTTAAAGCTGCTGGAAGCTTCATGCAGACGAGCTACAGCTCCTCCGGCTCCATCTGAAGGTCTCTGCCTATTCGATGTTGGTTATGCTGACTTTGACCCTCAAACTTCTCTTATTTCCTGAGAATGTCGTGCATTACGTTTTACTCTCACATATTGGATGAAATCTGCATGGTTTTGATTGGAAGTCCCCTTGTGCTTAATGGAAGCAAGATAAAAACAAAAGCAAAAAAATTATAATCTCATGTTTAATTGTAGCGGATATAGTTTTGTTTCCCCTAAAACCTCGACAATGGTTTGATGTCTATGTTCTTTTATCACGAGCAATATCATATGGATGTAACTGAGTATGTATTGCAGGTTCAGTTTACATGACATATATGATGAATATGTGAAGAAATCATGTCATGATCTTCAGAAAGATGGAAGAAACAAGTATAGTATTCATGGATTTGTGTATCGTGTTTGTTGCAGATACATTATACGCTATAATAATACAGATCCAGCTTTCATCTACTGCAGTTCCACAGGTAAAACGTCCACGCAACTCTTGACTCGTTTTGTTTTATACAGACCGCTTCTGTCTTCTTACTACATGTTGAGGCTCTCGCTTGAAACTCCTTTAGATGACATTGACCTCCCATCAGTTTCACTCACATAAGTTGAGTAGAAGTCGTCATCATCCCCTTCCTTCTCTTTCAACTCCTCAATCTTCTCCACGGCCTCTCTTATGTCCAGCCTTTTCTCCACGTCAGGTTCACAACAGCTCAGTCCGATTTTCAAGAGTCCGAGAATCTGTCCTTCACAATGGCTTGTGTTGCCCATCTCCTTGTCAAACAAACTCGGCGCCCATATCCCTTGGAAACCCAAGTTCACCAAACTCACTAGATCCTCCTTACTCTTGTTACCACCTTGCAGGAAATTTCCTGGGAACTTTCCCGTTAGGATCTCCAAGATGAGTATGCCAAGCCCCCATACATCGGTTTTCTTGGTGACACGTTGGTGTTGCAAATACTCTGGGGATTTATAGGCTACCATGTGCTCTTGTGCCTTCGCTTGGTTGATCACCGGGATTAAGCCATAGTCTGTGAGAAGAGGTTCAAAGTTTTTGGTGAGCAGAACGTTGGAGGATTTGAGATGACCATGTGGAGCCATTAGGGTAGGTAGATCTTGGTGGAGATATATGAGCCCCCTCGCAACCCCTTTCACAATCTTCAATCTTGTTGGCCAATCCAAACCTGGTCTTCCTAAAGATTGATTACCTGACAAAACACAAGACTTTGTCTAACAGCCAAGCTTAAGCAACAATCATCTTGTTCAAAACATTAGTATAAGTAACTAAACCTTACCATGAAGATTAACAGCCAAGCTTCCTCTCTCAGCAAAATCACATACCAGTAGCTTTTCCTCCTTTGTATAGTAATAAGCAACAACGGGAAGCAGATTGTTGTGCCTTAACCTCCCCAGTTTATTCATGTGCTCTTGAAACTCATCCCTCCCTGCATTATTCATCTGCTTGAACCTCTTCACTACCATCACTACTCCGCTCGATAGCACTGCTTTATAGGATGCTCCAAAGCATCCACTTCCAAGTATCTCGGCTGAAGCGTTGAGCAGATCTTGCAGGTCAAATTTTTCTCTATCTTCCCTCAAGAATGAAAGCTTTGCGTTCTCCAGTCCACCTGCTGCAGCCATCATATTAGCGGTGCTTGAGCCATTCCGATGGCTAGATTTTTTCCGGCCTCTATGGTTGTGGTTGGCTTCTCGGATTCCGGTTTTCGTCTGTAGACTTGATGGTCTGATATCCATATCCAAATCTGGTTGCTTAGTCCTATGGTTGCGGTTAAGCAAGATGATGACTCCAAAGATTATGACTACTGTCACCGACGTGATCACTGCCAGTATAATGAGAGCCGTCCTTAGTGATGGTTTGTGTCCTAACTCAAGATGTGGAGGAAGTTCATTAATAGGAGAATTACACGCTGTTGCCAGAGGTTTTCCACATAAGCCTTTGTTACCTTCAAACATCTTTGGATCCATCATGCTGCTACTCTCAGGGATTAGACCTGTCAATGCATTGTTTGAAAGGTTCAACATGTGCAGCTTATGTTCAAACTCTGGTATTGGTCCAGTGAATTGGTTCCCATCAAGTCTCAGTTCTAAAAGCTTGGGCAGTTTGGTCAGGGATATAGGGATCTGACCGGTGAACTTGTTTTGTGCCAAATACACCTTCTTCAACCACCCCATACCTTCAAAAGCATTCCCTCGTATCTCTCCTCCGAATTGATTGTTGGACAAGTAAAGCGACTTGAGAGCAGAGAGTTTATTGAACTCAGGGAATGGCCCTTCAAGTTTGTTGTTCATGAAGCTTAATGTCCTCAATGATGTCAAACCGGCCAACGCATCAATGTCTATAGAACCGGAAAGCTCCAAATTCTCCATCTGCAGTCCCCAGACAGAGCCTCCTCTATTGCACAAGACACCAGCCCAAGTGCAGGGAGGAGTTTCATCATCCCATGAGGCCAATCCATTTGCCTTCCCAACAACTAAAGATCTCTTGAACTTGAGGATAGCCTCGGAATCCGAAAGACCATGAATAGTGGCTGTGGTTAGGACAAGGAGGAGAGACACTAATGGTACCATCATGGGTCTGTATAGCTTAGGGGACGCGCCTGCATTAGAGGCGCGCACCCTCTTGAGGGAAGAGGAGGAGGAAGACAAGGACAAGGGACAATGTGATGTTACATCATGACTTGGATGACACAGCAGAGACAAGAGAGAGAGAGAAAGAGAGAGAAAAGAGATGAATGGTAAAGAGAAGGCTTTGCATCAAAAGCATTCTAAAAATAGGTTTGTGGTGGAACTTGAATTGATGACCTGTGATGTCCTTTAAGATTACATCTTACAGCCACATTACTCAATCCTCTGTTTTATTTTCTGTCTCAGCCAAATCAACAGAACAAACTATCTCCTCGTTGTCTATATTTGTAAAACCCTAAAACACAAAAATGGTAGCATAGCCTCTCTGCTTGGCTGGATTTTAGTCAACAGGTCTGAATCAGGATTTGTACTAAACAACAAGTTTTTTCAGCTCTGGTAAAAGCCAGAGAAGCTACAACTTTCATAACATCAGGAGCTGAGTGTAACTATATGAAAAATGTACTCACTCTTTGTATATATCTCATATATCTCAGTCTATTAAATCAACTTTACTTGTAATAATTGTTAAACCTATACACACACCTTCTTTAAGGACTTACAAACGTATAAGAAACTTCTGTAATTATATTTTCCAACAAAAACATAAAGCCCCTTAAATTCGAAAGCCTGGATGCACATGGAATAAGTTATAAATGGTAAAGACAATCTAGAAGAAGACAACTAGAAAATGGAGTCAAAAGCTTTTTTTTTTTGTTAGGCTGCGTTTGCTAAACTTAGCAAATTCAAATGCCTTCTCTCTTCAAATTCAACATAGTTGCATTCATATATAAACTCATTATCTGTTTGTTGCAGAACCAAACCAGAAACCTGAAACCAGACAGAAGGGAGTAGTGAAAATGGTGAAAAACTGCGAGAAAAGAGGAGAAAGCATTACGTTGGCTATCGACAGAGACAAAGAGAGCCAGAACGCATTGAGATGGACAGTCGACAACCTTCTTAGCAATGGCCAGAGTCTTACTCTCCTTCATGTCAAACTCAGACAATCCCCTTCTCATCCCTATTCTGGTATGGCACCATCTTTAAACCCTTTTTGTTTTCTTGTTTCAAACATTACACATGAGAGCTAACTTGGTTTGAGGCCTTACATCATAACTAATGTTGTTCTTGTTTCAAACATTACACATGAGAACTAACTTCGTTTGAGGCCTTACATCATAACCAATGTTGTTCTTGTTTCAAACAATACACATGAGAACTAACTTTGTTTGAGGCCTAAGACCATAACTAATGTTGTTCTTGTTTCAAACATTAGACATGAGAATTAGCTTTGTTTGAGGCCTTAGATGATAACTAATGTTGTTCTTGTTTCAAACATTACACATGAGAATTAACTTTGTCCGAGGCCTTACATCATAACTAATGTTGTTCTTGTAATGCAGGGTCATACCCGAACAAGTTAAGCGAGGACGGGGCAGAATTGTTTCTTCCATTCCGCTGCTACTGTGCTAGAAAAGACGTGTGTTCTCGCCTCACATTCTAATCATTTTCAAGCAGTTTTGTTTCATTTGACTGACTCTTCTTGTTCTTGTAAAAGGTCCACTGCCAAGATGTGATTGTGGAGGACACAAGTGCGGCTAAAGGAATACTTGAGTATGTGCAAAAGAATGCAATCGATACTCTAGTACTTGGTGCATCGAAGACGACTCTTTTAAGGTAATTAGTCAAATGCTTCTTACCACTTAGAGACTAAGACCTGAACATAACATATATGTTTTCCTTGGAATAAGGTTCAAAGCAGCGGATGTTTCAAACACCGTCATGAAAAGGGCACCGAGTTTCTGTACAGTATATGCAATCTCTAAAGGAAAAATCTCATCCATGAAGTCAGCGACATCTTCACCTCCGAGTTCCACTACGCGGCATCATGCACACGCTCAGACCAGCAATCTGAATGGTATATATCGCCATCACATAGTCCTAACCCACTTTTGTTATAACCTTACTGATCAAATGTGCTTTCACATCACAGAGGAAAGGAGACAACATACAATTCGCAGAACACATGACGAGATCGACATCAAGTATGTTTGTTACATGTATATATATATATAACTTGTTTCATTCTTGTCCACAACTTATGGAAACGACCGAATGTTGAACAGGTCTCCCTTCATGAGAAGAGGATACGAAGACAGATACCAAACCTCCATGACGGACTCTGATATATCATTTGTGAGTAGCGGAAGACCGAGCGTGGATCTGATGTTCCCTCCCTTTAATGACCACTTAGATGTTCCCCGGCTCTCAATCAATTCTGAATATGAGGAAAACCGAATTAGTTTTGCGACATCATGCTCGTCAGCTAAGCAGTCCATAGATCTTGGCTCTTCATATGCAGCGACTTCAACTTCATATGCATCATCTTCATTTGCAGCATCTTCATATGCAGCATCTTCAAGCTCGCTTGAAAGTGGGAGACAGTCATGTTCACTACCGTACCAGGTAAGTGCGAATGCACTACTGCGACCACATTACGTGCACATCAAGCAAAGTGTTTTCTGTCTTTTCTCATTTGTTAATCTAAAATCTGACAGGATGAGATTGAAGCCGAGATGAGAAGGCTTAAATTGGAGCTTAAGTATACAATGGACATGTATAACACTGCATGCAAGGAAGCAATCTCTGCAAAGAAGGCGGTATGTTTGAGTTCCGAACAAGCAATAACTAATTTTCGCTCTGATTCTCACCCAACTTATCTATAATCAGGCTACTGAGTTACACAAGTGGAAAGCAGAGAAGGAACGGAAACTAGAAGAGGAAAGACTTGCCAAGGAAGCAGCGTTGGCAATGGCGGAGAGTGAAAAAGAGAAGAGCAGAGCAGCCATGGAAACTGCAGTGGCATCTCAGAGTGTAGCAGAACTTGAAGCTCAAAAGAGAAAGCATATTGAAACCGCAGAGGAAAAGAAGAGGGCGATGCGTTCTTTGGCTAAACCTGATTTGAGGTACAGAAAATACACAATTGAGGAGATTGAAGAAGCCACAGAAGACTTTTCTCCGAGTCGTAAGATTGGAGAAGGAGGCTATGGACCTGTTTTCAAAGGATCACTAGATTATACTCAGGTGGCAATAAAAATTCTAAGACCAGACGCTGCACAAGGGAGGTCTCAGTTCCAGCAAGAGGTTGAAGTACTGACATCTATGAGACATCCAAACATGGTTCTCCTACTTGGAGCCTGTCCTGAATTCGGATGTTTAGTCTACGAATACATGGCAAATGGTAGCTTAGAAGACTGTCTGTTCAGACGAGGAAACTCTCCAGCCCTTTCTTGGCGGGCAAGGTTCCGCATTGCAGCTGAAATCGCAACCGGTCTTCATTTCCTCCACCAGATGAAACCGGAGCCTTTGGTGCACCGTGACCTTAAACCGGGAAACATTTTACTTGACCAGCATTTCGTCAGCAAGATTTCTGATGTTGGCTTGGCCAGGCTAGTCCCTGCATCGGTTTCTGACACTGCAACACAATACAGACTGACCTCAACTGCTGGAACATTCTGTTACATAGATCCAGAGTACCAGCAGACCGGCATGTTAGGGACTAAGTCAGACATCTACTCCTTTGGGATTATGCTTCTGCAAATACTTACGGCTAAGCCACCAATGGGTCTGACTCATCAAGTCGAGAGAGCAATCGAAAATGGAACTTTCGCCGAGATATTAGACCCTGCTGTGCCTGACTGGCCAGTGGAAGAGGCCTTGGTCGCAGCGAAACTTGCTCTAAAATGTGCAGAGTTAAGACGCAGAGACAGACCTGACTTGGGAAGTTCTGTTTTGCCTGAGCTTAACAGACTCAGGGAACTAGCTGAAGAAAGCATGCCATCAACTAACTTTGGCGGAAACCGACGAACTTCATCGAAGACTAGGAACCGGACTTCACTACAGGTATGACTCCATTAAGCCGCTTTTACAGATTTTGAACATGCCTTGTTTAGTAAGCTATATTTTCCCTTTGCAGGACATTATGAATGATTCACAACTACGATATGGATCTGATAGCTCAAGTTTCCACAAGGATTCTACATCTTCTTGAAGAGGGAAATACAAGTCGAAAACAATCAAAGAAAGAACATATACATCTCAAGAGTTTTTTCTACCCATTGCGGTGTATACTGCACATTTTAACAGAGTTGATCTGTTTATATATGTTGGGTTTTTTTGAGTTCCTATATACGATGTGGGGACTAAACCCTTGTACACCTCATTATCTATACTAATCATTTTTTTGTTTACACGAAACCAATTTGGGTTTCTAGATTTAAAAGCAAAACTTATAAGAAAGTAAAGAAATGTGGCAGAAATGAAAACACAATAGCTTTTATAATGTTTGAATGTACACCTCCGTCCCTTTTTTGGGTCTAATATATACATTTTTAAACAATCATATGATTTAGGAGGTTTTCAAATGGATAAAGTGATTTGTAAAAATGCTAAGAACAAGATGTCTTTTAAAGGTTTTGGGTATGGTTGATGAGTTTGCAGGTTTTCATTGAGGTCGCTTTGGTTCTTTCTCCGGTTTAATCTTTTACGTGTATGTCTGTTTGTGAGATCAGTGGAACCATATCTCGATCGTCTTTGCTCCTTGTCTTTTCTTAACAGATCTGATCATCGTCAAGCTTCTATCTATGCATAATCAAATCATTGTAAACCGATATCGCGATATCGGAAGGAAAACCTTTGGATCTTGTTGAAGTTCTTTTTTTTGTCGGATTATGAAGGTTTTTAACCTTTAATTTGTTTGTGCTAATTTTGATCCTTTCGATCTACTCTGTTCTCCAATTTAGTTTTAATGGTTTTGACACTTCGTTGTAATCTTAATTTTAATATACTCTATGTTTGACCATGCTTCGCTTGGTTGGGCTCAGTCTCTAGGGACACTCTTGTAGTCCGCCAATCATTTAGTCTCTGAAGTTTATTATAGATTGTCGACTTTGTAATTTGCTCTGTTTTAATATCATAACCCACTTGATGAAAAAAGAAAGTTTTTTGAAGGGTTTAATGAGAAGCTTTATACTTTTTGAAACATATAAATAAGTTTTCAGTGGTGAAGTAGGCTCAAATTTTATATCCCTACATGGCAGAAATAGAGATGCTCTTCCGCAAGACCTTTTATTGTGAAACCATGATCTATATCATGACCCTTCCCATAAATAGTTGCAGCTTTGTAGCTTACATCTTCCAGACCATTGCCTTGATTGGATGAAGGTTCATCATCTCCTCTGCCGACCAATCTTGTCTTTGATGGACAACAAATCTGATCGTGACACACGCTGGTGTAATTCTTTGTTCTGTTTTTATCATTATATAAAGCAAATATTCAGTTTTACCATATCGTAGAAATCATGGTTGTACGACTTAAACTTGGAGGACCGTGATTTCTACGATATGGGAGAACTGAACATTTCCTTTATCTAATGATAAAAACAGAACAAAGAATTACAATACCGATATCAGATGAACAAGTAATCAGTTTGTGTGGAGGCGAGACTTCTTTCATCAATTATTTAATTTTCCGTAGTCTGACGATTTTGATGCAATCAGAATACCAGGATACAACTACACGTCGATTATTCTGTATCACTCAGAATAGAAGTTAACAAACTTATAAGTCTATAACTATGTTATACTCTCAGACACAACAAAACAGAAATATAGGAAATTGTGGATTTGATTTTGTTGATCAGTTGGTTAATAATGAGATGAGAATAGCTGCTTTTATAGGTCATAAGATCACCAACATATGATCGTAAGACCAACTCCATTAGAGGTTGATAGGGCTCGACCCTTAAAAAATTAAGAATTGTTTAATAGTGGGTCCCACTCCTATAAAACTAAACCGACGCTTAAAATCTCTTGTTTAAGGGGCGTTATGTTCATCGTCTCGCCACGTGGCGAGATCTGATTCGTCAGAATTTTTTTTTTTTTTTGAAAAAACGAAAACAAAAAAAAAATATTTTAAGAACTTTTTGTGAGTTTCGCTGATGGAGGTGCTGTAAAGAGGAAAAGAGAATTGATTCTCACCATTAATTGTTTTTGACAAACATTAAGTTTTATGTTAAAAAAAGAAATCACACATGATTATTTGTGCTTAATTGTCAATATCATATCGGGATGTATTGAAAATAACATTTGAGAAGATTTGAGATGATTTTGTTTTAATGAGTTTTTAAATGATTTTGGGTGAATTAGGGAAGTTGCTGTGATTTTAATTAAAAACTCTAGAATTCCATCTAAAACCATGTCATTTGGGTTTTTATATTTTTAACTAAAGAAATTTTACCAAAACACTTTGAAATCCCAACAACTCTCATAAATCCATTACCTAAAATATTTCTAATAACACTGGATTTCAAGATAAATTTTAAAATTACAGGTTGATCAGATGGATTATGATCCCTTAGAACTAAACAACACTCAACTGTACCTTATGAAATCCATGTTGAAGTTCCTTAGGCAAATCATAACAAATCCGAGCCATCCATTCAACAATTCATGCAATGCAAACAATCACAGAAATAGCAAGGGTTCGGTTTATATATATCACTGAACACCTTACTTTACATATAACAAACAATCAATCAAGAAATTGGAAAGATTAGAAAAACCCTAATTCATCGTGGCCAGTGCCATGAAATTCATGTTAACCCATTCCTAATTGGGAAACTCACACAAGCCATGGACAGTAACCACAATTGAAATTTTTACCGGGATCTCACCTTGGAACGCAGTTATGACCGGAACTTCTACCTTGGCTCTAATCGCTCTAACTCACAATCTCTCTCTACGAAAAAGCTAAGGGGGTTTTGGGGGTGATGAGAAGATATTGTGAATGAGACATATATAAGCACACATCTAGTTAGACCTTAGTTACCCATTTAGTTAGGATGGAATGAGAAGAGTAATGGGAGTGGGCTTCACTTCGGTTTGAAATCAACTCTGCCGACCTCTGCACCCAAGTCCTACTCCTCTAATAGATTCCTAGGCCTGGCAGACGCCTTAGATCGATGACACTTGTTTGCTGATTACTCTTTCTTCCATTTTGGCAATTTCCTCCCACCTTCCTTTTAATTCGTCATGTGATGGAAATAGAAGCTGAGGGTGCATGGAAAGTTTCCTCTGGTCTTCTCTCATGACTTATTGACCATTGACCTAGTCCTTAGTCACTGATTCACTGAACTTGAATTTTCTTCTTCGGTTAAGGGAAAAAGTCATGAGAGAAGATTTTTTCTTCGGTTAAGGGAAAAAATCTTCACTACAAGAAAACAAGATTTTTCCGAGGGAAAAAGTCCTCGGTACTCCGTCGGAATAACGATATTCCGACGAAATACCGAGAACTCCTTCCCTCGGAAAAATCTCCTCGGAATTTTATAAGTCCTCGGAATTTCCTCGGAAATTTCCGAGGGAATTCCGAGGAACTCTAATTCCGAGGAGATATCGAGGAACACCGTTCGTCGGAGGAGTCGTCGGAAAAGTCCGACGGAACCGTTCGTCGGTATAAATCGAGGACTGTTCCGGCGGGGAAAGACGTCGGAAAGGGGAATCGAGTCCTCGCAAAATTCCGATGGACGGTTCCTCGAAAATATTTAAAAATTATTTTTAAAAAAAAATAAATATTTGAAATTTAAAATCGAAAATATAAAATTAAAATTCAGAAATTTAATTTCGAAAATATAAATTTAAAATTGAAAGTCGTACAAAAAACAAAAAAAAACATTCCAAGTTTTTTTATAAAAAAACTACGGGTCTTGCTGGGTCGGGAAAGCGATGTCCGGGTGCAACGTCCTCATCATGGCCATCATCTGCTCGTTCAGCTTCCTCTGTGCCTCGAAGCTCGCCTGTTGAGTCGCCATCTGAGTCTCCAACGCAGAAATGCGTAAGTCCTTGTCCTGCAACTGACCCATAAGTGCTTCGGGATCAACAAAGGGCGGGGCTGCAGCAGAAGACGTAACCGACCGTGACCGACGAGCCAAACCCAACATTCGGCCCTTCTTCTTTGGAACCGACTGAAATAGAAAATAACCAAAATGTAAATAATAATTAAGATTAGAACCGACTGAAATAGAAAATAACCAAAATGTAAATAATAATTAAGATGAAAAGAAATTTTAATTAAAAAAACTTACCTTTTCAACGATTTCGTTGATCTGATCCCGAGACAATTGGGAACCCGTCGAATCTTCGTCTTCGGTTTGAAGCTGAGACGCTGCTTCTTCCACCTGACTGTTGATGAGGTCGACGACACCCTTCACAACACCGTCATCAATCTGGCCGGTCTGCTTGTTCGTATACGCCTTCTTCATTAGCGCAAAATCATCAACCGGCTCACCATCATTTGCTTCCACCTTGATATCAATATAAATATTAGTAATTAGAAGAAAAAATGAGAATTTAAAATTGCAAAAATTATAAAATGATAAAATAGAATAAAAAACGACTGAAGTTACCATGCGATCCCTCAGAGTGGCTTGGGACTGAGCACCCAAGTTGTGCTTGTAGACGCCCTTTCCTTTACGATCGCTCTTGCGGTTGGTGGAGTTGGTGGAAGAAGTCGATTTCGTCTCGTCCTTACTCCAATGCACAATCAACTGGTTCCAGACATCGAGGTTCATCAACTTTGGGACCTTTTTGAAAAAAAAAATTGTTAGATGAATAAAAATATAATGTAATAAATTTAAAAAAGGTTTTAAAAATAAAAAACCAAACCTTGCCCATTTGCCACTTCTTCTTCCACTCGTAAATTTGATACCCATAGTTGGTCATAACTTTGTGGACGAAGTGGTAATAGACAAACACCGTATAATCGGGATTCTAGTTGAATTCTTGCTGAAAAAAAAAACACAATTAGTAGAAAATTTATATTGAAAAAAATTATCTTAATAAAAAAAAGAATATTTACCGCAAACTGTTCAAACCACAGAACTTGTTTGGCTCTAGGAAAGTCGGTGAAAGTCGGATGTCCCTCGTCCAAACACAGATACATCATACTGTTGATCCATGAGCTGATCCCGTTCGAGTATCGATCAAACCATGTCTGACCCGGTCCAGATGGATACGGAGTGAGAAACGGAAGATGGTGACGACCCGGCTGTCGAACAAACTCGGCAACCCTCCTCAGTTCCGGAGGACCCTCATAGTTCGGAGGAATAATGGGTGCAGCACCAGAGCCAGAAGGAGCCTCAGGATATGGAGAGGGAGATGTATGGTGTGAGCTGCGGGAATCCTGAACGGAGTGGCTCCCCGAGCCACGACCACGACGCTGTCGAGGAGACGGGGTCTGATCATCGTAAGACCTGTAGTTTAAAGATATAAAAATCCAAAAAAAAATAATTATAATTTGTTAGTATACATGATTTGTAATATAGAAAAAGGTTTATAAATATTTTTTAAATTTTATAAATATGTTTAATTGTTCCTGCAAACTTGAAAAACGATTTTTAAAATTAGTAAAAACCTTTTTTTAAATCATATACACGTTTTTACAAATCAAAAAATGTTTTAATACTTATAAAAATATTTTTAATATCAGAAAAAACGTTTTAGAAACTTGATAAACGTTTTTAAAAATAGTAAAAACTTTTTTAAAATCATATACACTTTTTTAAAAATCAAATAATGTTTTAAAACTTATAAAAATAGTTTATATTAAAAAAAATAGTTTTTATATCAGAAAAACGATTTATAAAATAGTAAAAACATTTTTAAAAATCATTGAAAAACGTTTTTTAAAATCATAAAACGTTTTAAAAAATCATTAAACGTTTTTAAAAATAAAAAAAAGTTTTCAAAAATCAAAAACGTTTTAAAAAATCGAAAAACATGTTTAAAACTACAAATAATTCCATAGAAAACTAAAACAAGAACCTAAATTCGGAAATTCAATCCTAAACTATCCATCTAACAACCTAAAATCCGAAACTATCATTGTAACAACCTAAAATCCGAAATACTAATCTCACAAATGGTTAGAAACAGGAAAATATGAAGTTTTGTTGATTCTTACATGATTATTGAAATGCAGTAGAGATTCCGACGGCGAGATGAGAGAGAACCGGCGGCGCAATCCAAGTTTCCGGCGAGATGATTGACCGGATCGAGAGGAGAGAGAGATTTTCGATAGTTTTAAAACCCAGCGGCGGAGAAGAAGAAGAAGGAAGTTAGGTATTATATTTAACAATTCCGACGGACACCATTCGTCGGAATTCCGTCGAAAATATTAAATATCATACCTAACACGCGGTTCTCGAATTAATTCAAGGTTTTGGTTTTTCCGGTAATGACTTTCCGATGGAAATGTTATTCCTCGGTATTTCCTCGGAATTTCCTAGGAAATCCGAGGAAAAGTAGACTTTCCTCGGAATTTCCTCGGAAATTTCCGAGGACATACGACTAGAAAACATGGTTTAGGGTTTCAAATTCCTATTTTTTCCGGTATTTCATTTTTAGTACAAATGCAATTCATACCATTGAGGATACTTTGTGTAGATGAGCATAAACCATGAAATAAAAAAATTTCAAAAATAATTGTAAGTAATTCCTTTAACGTTTGTTAAAGTGTATAAGTGTTTATCTTATGTTGTGTGATTTTTGTTCGAGCAATCGTAAAAGTGTTAGTTATTGTGTAAAAAACTAAGGTTTGACTTCATAATCTAGTTAAGACACTCGATGAAGGTTATATATGTGTTATTCGATCCATAAAACGTCGTTCTGGGTTATAAAACCCCATTTCCTCGGAATTTCCTCGGAAATTTCCGAGGAAATTCCGAGGAAATTGCAAAATTCATCTTGTTCCTCAGAATTTCCTCGGAAATTCCGAGGATATTCCGAGGAACATCAATAAGAAACATATTTCGTCGGAAATTTCTCGGAATATTCCGAGGCAATTCCGAGGAATAGCACTATTAATAAAATCCTTAAATCGAGTAGTCGAATTCCGAGGAAATTCCGAGGAAACCCTGAATTCCCTCGGAATTCCGTCAGAATTTATTGTTTAAAAAAAAAAAAAACCACCTCTACTCTAATTCCTAGTCATCGTCACCAGATGAATCGGAATCTGGATCTTGGTGATACTCTCCAATAATTGGTTCATCTTCTGCGTAAACGACGGCGTCCTCTGCGAAGTCGGTCAAATCGACTACAAGGCCACCTTCCGCTACATCTTCAGCTGCACTTAAGTTGCCGGATGTGATTGGTTGCAGCGGGTCATCCAGCTCTGAAGTTCCCTGAACTCGGCCTCTCGGGTTGACACTTGTAACCGTAACCCATGGATCATCTCTGTTCCTTACGCGTGGGTACTTGATATAAGAAACCTGTAACATTTAAAAAAATATTAGTAAAAGTCGGTATATGGGATCAATCGTTCTGAATTCTTACAACATTAACTTACCTGATCGGCCTGAGAAGCAAGAATGAAAGGATCATAATATTGCAGCTTTCTCCTTGAATGTACTGATGTAACACCAAATGCATCTATTCTCACACCTCGATCTGGAGTGTTGTCGTGCCAATCACAATAGAAAACAGTACAGCGCAATCCAAGCAAGCCCAGATACTTGATTTCCAAAATCTCATGTATGTGTCTGTAGTATACATCATCTCCTGATGCAGAACAAACGCCAGCATCATAGGTCGTACGCGAATGTCTCCTCTTTTCAGTTGCGAATGCATATCCTCGAGTACAGAATCTCGGATATGACTTTACAACACAGTTTGGGCCAACCACCATCTCGCGTATCCAATCGTCAAATGTTTCACCTCTGGCCAAACCAGCAGACACCTATTAATAGCACATATATATGTAGGTTATATCAATAAATATATATGAATTAGTATAAATATATGGTAAATGTAAGTTTAATTTGTTTAAGGCACTCACATAGGTAAACATCCATCCAGAAAATTCTCTCTGCTTAATTTCTTCTAGTTCCGCCTCTGTGGCGTATCTATATTCGAACCGCTTTGCTGCCATGAAAATCCTGTACATATGATGACAATAATATAATTAATTAGATTTAAATGTCAATTTGTTAAAATAGAATTTTGTAAGATAATAAACTTACCTCTCATATGGAAGAACATCTTCGCAGTTGGTGAGCAAATATGTCTGCAAATGACTTCGCTCGTGCTCTGTAAGTCGACGATCCTTTGGTTTTCCGCTAAGTCGTCCAACATCTGTGAAAATGTCTGGAACCTTAACATGATATGTTGCCCGTTCACCTCTATCATCATGCCGAACAGATCTTCTGTTTTTGGTCTGAACGTCTGCTGGAAAGTAGTGCTCCGCAAAGTTTGAAATTTCTTCATTGATCATCTGTGCGACTATAGAACCTTCCACCCTACTTAAATTTTTCACCTTCTTCTTCAAATGGAACATATACCGCTCATACAGATACATCCATCTATACTGCACAGGACCACCAAGTTCCAATTCTCTTGCAAGGTGAATAGCAAGATGCTCCATAACATCAAAAAATGAGGGAGAAAATATCTTCTCAAGGTTGCACTGAATCACGGCTATGTTAGTCTTCAAATTTGTAATACCTTCAAGAGTCACTGATCTGCTGCATAAATCGCGGAAGAAAGCACTTATCCCTGCAACAGCTTCATGAACTTTTCGTGGTAATAGTTCCTTGAAGGCAAACGGAAGGAGGCGCTGCATCATCACATGGCAATCGTGACTTTTCAAGCCAATAAACTTTCCTTCCTTTCTGTCTATACAGTTTCGCAAATTAGATGCATAACCATCTGGAAACTCCACATCGTTTGAAATCCAATCAAAGAACGCATTTTTCCCCTCTGCATCAAGTCGGTATATGGGAAAAGGAGCCCTACCATTCTCATCAACATGAAGTTCTGGACGAGCACATATATCGACTAAATCCAGTCTTGACTTCAAATTATCCTTTGTTTTACCTTTAACGTTAAGGACCGTGTTCATGAGATTGTCAAAAAAGTTCTTCTCAATATGCATGACATCTAAATTATGCCTTAGCAGATGATCCTCCCAGTATGGCAAATCAAAGAAAATACTTTTCTTGTGCCAGTTATGTAGTTCTCCAACAGCATCAACAGGAAAATGCTCATGTCCACCGACGTCTGGCGTCCTTTCTGCACCAAAATCTCTTAGTTGTGTCTTCAAAACTTTCCCACTAACTTCCTCAGGTGGACCATCAAACACCTGTTTGTTCTTCCTAAAGAAATTCTTACTCCGACGGTATGGATGATCATGTGGTAGGAATCGTCTGTGACAGTCAAACCAACACGTTTTTCTTCCGTTCTTTAGTTGGAAAGCATCTGTGTCATCCTGACAATATGGACATGATAGCCTCCCATGCGTTGTCCATCCAGATAACATACCATATGCTGGAAAATCACTTATTGTCCACATTAGTACTGCCCGCATTTGAAAGTTTTCTTTACACGAAATGTCGTATGTTTCAGCACCTTCAGCCCATAGTTGTTGCAACTCATATATTAGTGGCTGAAGAAACACATCAAGTGATCTCTTAGGATGCTCTGGTCCGGGAACGAGAATGGAGAGAAACAAAAACTCTCGTCGCAAGCACAAGTTTGGGGGTAAGTTATATGGTGTAACAATGACTGGCCATAGATAATATTGTCTTCCACTCTTCCCATACGGGCTGAAACCATCGGTACATAATCCAAGGTAGACATTTCTTCTCTCATATGCAAAGTCGGGATACTTTGATTGGAAATGCTTCCACGCTTTTGCATCTGAAGGATGTCTAATCTCACCATCTGTTGAGTGCTCCGCATGCCATCTCATTCGTTGTGCTGTGCGTTCCGAAAGATACAACCTCTGTAACCTTTCCTTCAAAGGCAAATACCACATCTTTTATATGGCACTCGAACTCTTCCACTCGTATCTTTGTAACGACGCTTCCCACAAAATTTGCATGTAATCCGCTGGTCATCCGCCCTCCAATAAATCATACAGTTGTCGCTGCATACATCTATTACCTCATACGGTAAACTAACACCAGATACGAGTTTCTGAACCTCGTAGTATGAACCTGGAGCTACATTATCCTCAGGTAGAATACCTTTTACAAAATCAGCTATCGCATCCACACAGTCTTCAGCCAAGTTATAATCTGTTTTAATGCCCATCAGTCTTGTAGCATATGATAAAACTGAATGATCATCTCTGCAACCTTCATACAAAGGTTGCTTTCCAGCATCCAACATATCATAAAATCTCTTAGCTTCTGCATTGGGTAAATCTTCCCCTCTAAAATGATCATTTACCATCTGCTCAATACCTACACCATAATCTAAATCCGTTCTAATTGGTTATTCTAATCTAACCGCCGGCCGAGGTTCGCTAGTACTACCAGGTTCATATCCTGTTTCCCCGTGATGATACCAAATTTTGTAACTTCGTGTAAACCCATTAAAAAAATATGTGTCCAAACATCCAACTCTTTAATAACCTTTCTATTTTTACAATTAGAGCAAGGACATCTTAACTTACCTGTTTCAGCTTCCGGTTGTCGTTGAACTAACCCCATGAATTCCTTTACACCTCGTTCGTATTCTTTCGTAAGCAATTTCGTGTTCGGATCCAAATGAGGTCGATCCATCCAAGAACGATAATAATTTGAAGAAGACATGTTTTTTTGAAAGCAAAATCGTGTGTAAAGATATTGGGAGGAAAGAAGAAGAAATGGAGTGAATGAAGAGGAAGAGGGGTGGTTGTATTTGTAGATGAAATCCAGCCGACATACTGAGGAAATTCCGAGGACATTCCGAGGCTTAACAACTCTTCCTAGGTATTTCCTCAGAATTCTTGAAATCGCACAACGGCTCTCCCAACGGCTCTCTAACGGCTCCGACATACTGAGGAAATTCCGAGGACATTCCGAGGAATAGTTGTCTTTCCTCGGAATTTCCTCGGAATTCTTGAAATCGCCCAACGGCTCTCCAAACGGTTCTCTAACGGCTCCAAACTTTCGTCGGTGTCTTACAAATATCCGTCGGAAATAGCCGACGGACACCGTTTCCTCGGAAATTCCTCGGAAAATTCTGAGGAAGCATGCTTTCCTCGGAATTTTCCGACGAAATTCCGAGGAACTCCCTCTTCTCGGAGTTTCCTCGGTTTTTCGTCAGAAATTTCCGAGGAAATCATTTTCCCTCGGAATATCCCTCGGAATTTCAACGTTTTCTTGTAGTGAGGCCATTTGCGAGCTTGGAACGAACTGTACTAAAGATGGTGTGATCGCCGTCCATAAAATGATTTCTCTTGATCATATGACTCCTTTAGGTGTTCATAGAAGACCTCTAAAGTTTCATTTGATTTGTATGCCTCCCGAACATTCTTGGGTCTTGAATAGTTCGACATGTCCTTTATACCGATGAACTGGCTTCTCCAAATTTTTACTGGCGCGGATGAATTTTGTTTGAGTTGAATCTTTTTGAATCATCGTCAATGGTGTCTTAGCCATCTTATATCTTGATCCCAAAAGTTTTAAAATAGTTCCACTTGGTCGTCGGAAAATATTTCTTCTCATCGTCAGTTTACCCTTTGGGACGGGGTACTACACTGACACTTGTTGGTTGATCCCTCATGTCTCCTTTTTGGCACCTTCCTCTCACTTTCCTTTAATTCAACATGTGGATGAATAGGGAGCTGTGGTTCTGTGTGAAGCTTCTTTTGGTCTTGTCTGATGACTTGTTGAACATTGACTCAGTCCTTGGACGTGGGAACATTGAACTTGAATTTCCTTCTTCGGTATTGGCCATTTTCGAGTTTGTAATGATCAGGAATGAAAGATGGCGTGGTCTCCATTCATAAATTGATTTCTCTTGATAAAGATGTTCCTTTACGTGTCCTTAGATGACCCCTAAAGTTTAATTTGATTTGGAGACCTCCCGAACCTCCTTTGTCCTTGAATTGTTCGATATGTTCATTTTGTCGATATGCTGACTTCTCCGATTTTAGTTGGAGCGGTTGTATTTTTTTAGCTGATTCCTTTTGCATTGTCTTAATTGGTGTCTTGGCCATTTTCAATCTTGTTCCCGGAATTTGTAAAGTTGTTTTACACGGTCATCCAAAATTATTTCTTCTTGATGTCAGTTTACCAATTGGGATGGGGTATTACACCGACTCCCCACCAAGTCTAATGGGCGGATGTATCCAGATTCCTAGTGGTGCTTTTGTAACTCATTTTTAACTCAATTAAAATTTTTCGAAAATCCGTTTGAAAACCGTTTGGAAAATCATTTTGAATAATCTCTTGCTTCTGAAAGCACGATACGGAAAATCATGCTTTGATACCACTATTTGTAACACCCCCAGTTTGAGAGAGGACCAATCCCAACCGTAGACGCTACAAAAGCAGAGGTTTGTCTAATAGGTCAGCCCTTCTTAGAAAACTCAATGCTTAAGGCCATCCCATTTGACTAACTTGAACCTCTCCATTGAAGTATAATGTTTACCAACCCGTACTTCGACAGAGAGTTGTGTTCTACCCGGACTAAGCAGCATATCAGCAGAAGAAATAATATAGCAAGAGTTTTGTAACTTAAACATTCTTATTTATACCATAAAATACTTATTACTTAAGTCTCAAATAACATTACATATGAAAATATTTCATTGATCCATGTCCCGAAATAATGTTTACAAAACCCTTGCAATTCTTTTTGTTTTCCGGCAAATATTTCCATTGATTTTTAAAAAAGATTACAAAGACTTGTACTGAACTGTTGTAACAAAAATTATTACATACAAAAATGTATGTGCCATACACTGAGAAAATACAGCAAAAAGGATTTCGACGATGCTTTCCGAAGAATAGCCTTACTCGTTAATCGATCATAAACTCGATTATTATCCAACTTTATATTTGATTTTCTTCTAATGGGATTTGTTTTCAGCATCTTTGGCTGAACGTGTCCAAATCACACCTTAAAACCTGATGTGTCCCTTGCAATTTATACTTACTAATTTATTATAACAAAGGCCACCCGAGTCTACTCCAGAGTTCCTAACATCTGCGCCCACTATCCAACCGGTTTTTACTAAGGATTCTTGCAAAGAAATGAAAGAGTTAATAACCTAAGATTACTGGGTGAATTCAGGACCCACTAATTACAATAAACCCCCAACCCAGAATAAACCCCAAAAATACAAACAGTAAGATTGTAATGACCCGAAACCAGGCCCAGTAAGATCCAATAATTTTTCTGCAGAAACCCTAGGTCCCTTAAATAACTTCCATTTCCTTTTATTTTCCTACAAAAAAGTGAAAAAGCGAAGTTCTGCCAAAATCAATCCGCCGGGAAGTGTTTCTGTCGATTTTCTGCAGCCACCGCATGGATCTACTCATCCATCATCGAATCTTAGCCAAAGGTATTTTCGGAAACCAGTTTTCGATAGCTTTTCCCTTAACCCGTCCAGTAAAGCGCTCATAACTTTCTAACCGTTTAAAATCTTGTAAATTCAAGACCACCATCAGATTCAGGACGACGAGATGAGTCTGAGACAGAAAGATCGTGCCGAACCTCCGCCGGATGCTCCCTCACGCACCACGTGAAGATCGCCGCTGTTCGGCACGCGCCACCGCCGTCGGCCCACGCACCGCTGCCGTCTCCGGTAAGCCACTTTTGCCATGACTCGCCAAGTTGACTCGTTGCCGGGTTTACTCGTTGACTCAGTGGGTCGACTCATTGACTCGGTTAACCGGCGGTTCAATTCAATTCAATTTCGGTTTGGTTCAATTTAAGTCTGGTTTGGTTACGAGTCCGTTTTGGTCCAGTTTATTCGGTTTGGATCTGGTTTGATCGTTGACCGGTTTGAACATTGACTTTGACTGGTTTGACTGTTGATCGTTGACTTTGACTTCCGTTAACTTTGACCAAATGACCTTTTATCCGTTTTTCGCCATTCGAAAGCCGTTCTCACTCGATTTTTCGTGCTTATTTCAGATTTAACATCCTTTTAAGCATCCGGAGTCCATAAATTCAAGTTTTCCAAATTCCAAAGATGAGGGTGGCTTTCCACAGAATGATGTATATACTTTCGCCTATAACTTCTAAGATGAGATTTAGATATATGATCCGTTTCTCTGATTGAGTGTAGGTAGTTTTGTTTGTAATTTGTAGATATGAATATAGATGATTCAACCTATCGATTGTATATGTTAAATTGATAATTGTTTGTTATATATAAATATTAGATATACTTATATTTAACTATATATATTATACGAGGAGTCGAGCATGTTAGAGTTTAGAGATTGCTTGCGGGGGGGGGGGGGGTACAGAGACGAATTTCTGTACTAGTTACGCCTTGTGTGAGAGGGGGAACAGGCAGCCTAGTCGATCTGCTGTCCGGTGCCTCAAGATCAATAAATCGTCAAACCCGGTGGTGTGAGTGGGCACTATCCCATATTGACCTCCTAGTGGAAGGGTTCTGACGGTCACTGGATCCGTTGGTAGGGTTGTTGATTGCTCATTGAGTACTTTTGGTGCCGTGTTGGTTCATGTTTAGTCTGTTTTCTGTTTTTTGAGTGCTATGACCGGAACTATTTTTTTCCTGTGATTAGCATCCCGTACCTCACTGAGTGACTCCCCTGTTACTCGCTCCTCTTTCTTCCTTTTTCAGGTGAGACGAACGAGTAGATGTTTATTGGACCGGGTGCTACTTTGGGAGTTTTGCGCTTTCATTCGTATTTTATTTCAGATATTTTTGTTACAATTTATTCGAGCTATTTCAGTTATGAGACGTGTTTATGGATTTTCAGAAATCACGATGTGGTTTATTGGATAATTGGAGTAATTGAGTTATGTGATTTTGTTAGAGGCACGCCGTCTCGAGTGTGGATGAGACGGGTGTTACAAAGATATGCACAAACAATAGCCGAAGCACGCAGATCCTAAGTTTCTATATGCACGGCTATCACATCTCTTCTTAATTTCTCATCACCGCGTTCACATAACGCCTTCACACACACGTGGACCAGAGATTTCTTCAGTGTGTCGTATTCCCCCATGAACACTTTGCACTTGGCTATCACAAACACAAGCCAAGTTGGAACATCACGCACACAAAATCGTGCCCCGATTATGTGGTGATCTCGGCCCGACTCCGCCTTGCCTCGCGGAATCCAACTCTTTGATATCCCGTCAGATATATAAATACTCGGCCCTAGGCCGTGATCACGTCTCTCCGAGTTTTCCACCTATGCTGTCCTTCGCTAGCAATGAGGAATATTGGGGAATGTCGACCACACCGTCACTAAGTCATGGGGTTAAACCACCATGTCCGCCGGTCCTGACAGATCACACAACCGTCGGACAATCACCACACTGTGCCGGCCTGTCGCCGCCGCCGCACCGCACACATACACAGAGGGAACTTAAAGTTTCAATGGGTGCCAGAGCAACGGAACGATACATTTGACTTATGTCTCGTTTACAGTTCAAACCTCATCTTTTGAATTTCACTTATGTGTGACTATTACAACACCGCATACATGACCTCTTGGTGACATAACGTATTTTCTCATCCCCCACACATAAATCAGATCTGGGGAAGGGGCTTACAAATAGATCCATATATCGCGACAGCCCTTTTACTATCACGTCTCAAACCAGTAAGGAAAGGTAACATGACTGTGTTGATGCACCCAACCAGTACCTCACCCAAACAGGATTGATAGCATGCAGGACTATTCTCAACCCACGGTGCATTAAAACACTAACCCGCCCATCCCGGGATTCATGCCGTATGCACTCGGTGATCCATACTGAAAAAAATCTAGCCATTACAACCAATCACACAATCACACACACAAATGTACAATTTCTATCCCACCGAGATCAATGCCATGACACAACGCTAACTCAACCTCATTGGAAAAGTCACCCTCAACCATGGACAGTAATCTAAGATGAACTACATCTACTGGAACTCACCTTAGGAACACAAAAATAGACCGAAATCAAGCCTTGGCTCATGCCTCCTAATACACTCACAAACTGAAGCAAATGGGGAATTGTGAATGGGTGGGGGTATTTATAGGAACAAATCTAGTTAGGAATTGACTAGAAGTGTAACAAGATTGGGCCTCTCTCTTCATTAGTATCAGGCCACGCCAACCTAAGCCTTTTAGTCTCTCATTTCATAGCCTTCTAAGCCTGCCAGATTATTCTCCTTGCTCGGATTGGTGACACTTGTCTATCCATTCCATTTCTACCATTTCCCTCCTTTCAATTTACCCTTGACCGCTTGTTTTCTCCAAAACCGTGGCAGTTTATTTGCCTGCCTATCTTTTTACAGACGGACAGAGTTGACCCAAATCGATTTTGCTAAAGTAAGCAATGTTCCCACTGATCATTAATTGATTTTCTTCGACCAAATTTTCTACTGGATGTCTTTAGATGAAGTTTAAAGTTTCACGTTGATTGGAATCTTCCCGCTGAGTCGCCACAGTAGGTTAGGTCGATTTGTCCTCCATCGTCGCAGTTTACGGTTTTTCTACCTTTTTGACTGGGTGGCTGAATTTTTCTTCGATCGATTCTTTTTGCGTTATCCTCAGTAGGGTCTTGGCTATCTCTATGCTTGTTCCTAGAAGTTTTTAAAAACATTTGACGGGTTTACATGGCAGAAATCTGTCTTGGCGTATTTTTAGCTTCTGATCAGGTTATTACAACTTGAACCTCACTCATGTGCGGTTAATAACAACACCGCTTACATTACTTTTCAGCCATGTAATTGGATTTCTCTTGCACATCAATTAGATCCGGGGAAGGGACTTGAAACTGGATCTGAAAATCACGACAGTCCTTCCACCATCACTTCTTAAACCGGTAAGGATGGTAACATAGTCGAGACCATGCACCAAACTGTTACTTCACCCAACAGGTTCCTAGCTCGTGGATCCACAATTCATCTGCGGCTAACCTGCATCACACGTTAGTTCACATACACAAGCATAGATCTGACCCCAACAGACCCCGCTATGCACTACGAGACTAACCAGCCCAACCCGGGATACATGCCGCCATGCACTCGGTTGTTCGTGTCGGTCCACATACAGCCATTTACCACAGTTCATGCAACACAAAAGTCTTATTCCACCGAGGCCAGAGCTATTGCACAAACGCTAAGCCGTCCTCATCGGGAAACTTATGTTGCATCATGGACCATGATCAACGATGGGCTACAACTACCAGGACTCACTTTAAGAACTAGACACAAGACCAGAACCAAGCTCTGACTCAAGCCGCCACTCCTAACACACTCACACACTCACACTATCTTAAAGTCACTAACGGTTTGGAAGGATGAGGGAAATGGGAATGGATGGGGGTATAAATAGGCAGTTTTCGGTCGCTGTTCATTTGGGGCGTGTGGCAAAAATATGAGCCTTCTTGCCATGGATCTGAAAGCCACGAAATTACCTAGGACCTAAAGCCCCTTATAATAGCCTTATAGGTATGACAGAAGTATATGATCCCTTTGGCTAGGTGACGCACATCTGATGGTCACAATTTTTTTTTTCCTTTATTTTCTGGTCGCTGGTTTTACTCGGTTTTCCTGTGCGGTATATTCTCTTGGACTAGTGTTGAAATTTGTCTCGTTTTGAGTTAAAACATGTGCAAGAATTCCCCGGATAAATGTATCTGAGTGGATATGGTCATTCTGACTCATACCAGTTTCTGCGAGTGGAATTGTAGCTCCCTTTGGCATTTTGATGATTATTAATGTCTAAAGCCCCTGGTAGATTGGTTAACTCCCGCTTGGTCTCAACCCTTGTTTTGTTCATTTCGGCTTTTGACATTTTTCGATCAGTTTCTTCAAATTTGAACTGGTGGTCGAATTTTCCTTCTTCCGAATCTTGTTGTATGGTCTTCAGTAAGATCTTCACTAGCTCCATGCCCGTTCCCAGAAATATTAAAATTGTGCCACAACATCTTTTCGACCAAAATCCATTTCGGGGTATTTTTTGCTCTTGACCGGGTTATTACAAGCATTCTCATTGGTGGAGTTCTTGAACAGTGTCTAATCACTAAAAATATATTATTAAAATGTAAAAGGAAGAGAGAATAAGGGAAATGGAAGAGAGAGGCAGAGAAACTAAATAAAAGAAAATTAGATACTCTTATAAAAAAATTCGGTTAATGATTAATTTCGAAGAGAAATACCTTCAAATAGCACTTTTTCATGTTTTTGTCACAAAATAACACATAAGGGTGAAAATGACAATAATATCACATTTTAATAATTTTTAAATGTATTACACTAATGAATTTGGGTTTAGAAATCATTAATTAGAGCTTAGATTTTTGAGTTTAGGGTTTAGGGCTAGAAGATTAAGAAAAAAAGAATGAGAAATAAATGTATAATAGTCATTTTATTTTTTAATGAATGCTATTTTTGTCATTTTCATCTTGATGTACTTTTTATGACAAAAATATGAAAATGTGCTATTTTTGAGAATTACCCTTAATTGAAATCAACTAAAATTGAATTTTTAATTAGTTTACACATAAAATATTATTAATATATGTATGTGATACTGAGATGAGTATCTGAATGATAATGATGGGCTAACATAAAGTTAAAATATCGGGTTTGTTTCACTCTTTTAGTCTCCGACATTTCTATACAAACTGTAATTACTCTCTGTTTATTTTCTTCGTAGCGAAACACAATTTGGACGCGTTTACTTGACCTTGACTTTTCATGGTCACTTGCTCTTCATCCCGCGAATCTATATAACAATATGGGAATTTCCTAAAACTTGAAGAGAAACACAAATCCAAATTATGGCTTCTTTCCTCTCGTTGATTTTCTTTTTCCTTTTCTTGTTTCTCACTACATTCAGAGCTTCTGCTCAAGAACCTAACTACTTCACATACATCTGTCCGAACACGACAGATGCAGTGGCCGTTTCGTTGTCGAAATATCCACTGACAAAACTGGGGCAAGATTTGTTGTCCATAGCTGTTCTGCAAGATACGAGCTTTACCTATTTTACAACGAAACGGCCACTGCACCACCACCACCACCACCACCACCGCCGTCTCCGCTGGCCGTTTCTACTCCTCCCCCACCTGGTCAGAGCTGTCTTCTTCCTCTGTTTATTCATGTTTTTGAAATTGCCATACTTTTCCAAAATTAACCAATATCAATGTTGAAAGTTTCGTCCTTTGGATTTGTTATTTGTTCAACTTTTTCACATCTGTCTTCTTCCTGTACGTTTTCATTGTCTGATCTCAAGAAAATTATGTTTGGAAAGCAGGCAAAGGTGGAACATCAAGAACTATGTTAGTGGTAGCCATTGGTATGGCTTTTATAGTTGCTGTTCTGTTTTTCATAGCTGGTTATTGTTTCCTTGCAAAGAGGGCAAAGAAGGCAAAGAAGGATTATCTCAGATCATATCCATTTGATGGTAAAGCTTTCCTTTTTGGGTTTGAACTTTGAGTAGTGTTAATGCTCAGCTTCTTCTTCTTCCTGCATCTAAGAATTTCACCGTGCAACAGGAGATGATATAACAACCGCAGACTCGCTGCAGATCGATTATAAATCAATTCAAACTGCGACAGCTGATTTTTCTGAGAGTAATAAGATTGGTGAAGGTGGATTTGGTGAGGTGTACAAGGTAATATTTTTTCCTAACTTGTGCTTTTGTCTTAAAATATTATGCCAAGAAATTTAGATAGTGGGATGCTGGTGATGAAAACGGTAGGGTACATTGTTGGATGGGACCAAAGTTGCTGTGAAGAAACTGTCAAAGTCATCAAGACAAGGCAAGTCAGAGTTCAACAACGAGGTTGTCGTTGTTGCAAAGCTACAACACAGAAATCTAGTTAGACTTCTCGGATTTTGTCTACAAGAAGAAGAAAGATTACTAGTCTACGAGTATGTGCCAAACAAAAGCCTTGATTATGTCCTCTTTGGTCAGTTGCATGCATTTTGTGCTTTGTTTCAGTGATTCTTGAGACTTGGGGATGCAAATCCTTATAGCTAATTGTACTATATGGATGTGCCTGCACATACCCTCCAAAGGAAGGTCAGCTTGATTGGATTCAACGATACAAGATTTTATGTGGAGTTCGAGGGATTCTGTATCTGCATCAAGATTCACGACTTACAATCATACACCGTAACCTCAAAGTGAGTAATATTCTCTTAGATGCGGATATGAACCCTAAAATTGTAGATTTTGGAATGGCTAGGATATTTGGACTGGACCAAACCCAAGAATACACAAATAGAATAGTTGGTACCTAGTAAGTCTTCCTCTGAACTTCACAACATACGTTAGAAGCTTGGTATAACTTTATTTTGCCGACTTAGTTTTTGTTGTGAGTTTCAGTGGTTACATGTCTCCCGATATGCAATGCATGGTCAGTACTCAATGAAATCTGATGTTTATAGCTTCGGAGTGTTAGTTCTTGAAATTATAAGCGGGAAGAAGAATAGCAGCTTCTACCCAACAAATGACAAACATAACTTTGTCACTTATGTAAGTTTTGAGTTAATCATGTTCCATATCTACCTCCCCATGAGTGCAGGTGTTTATTAATTGATTAATATACTAGGCGTGGAAGCTTTGGAGTAAGGGGACACCACTAGACCTTGTGGATCCAGTTATTATAGATAATTGCCAAAGGAATGAAGTTGCTCGATGTGTCCATATCAGTCTTTTGTGTGTTCAAGAAGATCCTGTAGATCGTCCCACCTTATCAGAGATTGTTCTGATGCGCACTAGTAATAGTGTGGAGTTACCAGTCCCTAGGCAACTGAAACACTCCGACCAGGGTTCTAAGACCCGATCCCCCTTAGTCTTCTAGAGACTAAGGCCAATCTGATTTCCTATCCCCCTTAGTCTTCTAGAGACTAAGGCTCAATCTGATTTCCTATCATACTATATTAGGAGGTTCTCTACCTACCGTTATCCAGAATATAAGGTAGATGAATATAAGTAGAAACATGCGATCTTTATTAATATAAAGAGAATTCTATATAACATGTTAATGTTTGTCTGTAGGCTTTACATGGTCCAATCCTATTATATCGTAATTTCCTCACAACACACAACACACACAGGGTGCCGCGAGATGCTCATCCTAGGCTTGGTCCGTATCCAGACCAACCTCTGTTCCTCAAAGAAGATAAGCATATCAGTATCAAGACCCAAACCACAACCGATTATGCATATGTTCTCCAGTACCCAGTACCCCGTTAGTATATCTGAAGTCCAACTTATCCTAAGACTTTCTCAGTCGCTACTTAGTCACTCAACCAATCACCCCACAGAAGTAACAAACTATGAAACCTTAGAAGATAAATGGACCAGCCGTTGATCCGGATGAACCAACGGCTAATGACTGCGACACTCCGTGGAACGTAACGGTTTTAGCCTGGCCGCGGACTGCTTCGATTACATAACCGGATAACTTGGAATGACCGTAGAGGTTAACCCGGCCATGGTCATGTTCCAACACGACCATGGTTCGCTTGCACACTCACACCGGTTCACTTTTAGTCCAATGTTCTACTGACTGCGATGGCCATTGACCCAATGAGTGCAATACATCGAATGTATGCAATGGTTCACAAGAAGCACCTGTTCGGCCTTAGGCTTTACCGACCACTTGATGGATACCAACTGCTAGTAGGTTTCATCCGCGTGACGTTTTCCCTTAAGGCCCGACACAAGCACCATTCACAGCCCAAAATCACCGATCCATGGATTATCCCAATCTAGGAGTGTTCCATAGGAAACCAGGAGTTTTCTGTTCGCACTCGTTCATGGTACCCATTGGTGACATGTGCAGGAGAGGGATCCTTTATGGATTCATCCCGGATTGGCCCATAGCCATGACCCAAGCGCATTACGCGACCTGGCCCTCGCACCTGTCCACACACACCCTTTGGTGTATGAATTGTTTGTATAACCCAGAATAACCGCCTATCATAAATATGGTCGACTAGCATATGATTCATGGATCCCTTGTCCTTGATCCTTCCCAGTCACGAAACATACGACTGAGACTTAGAATGAACCAACCGGTACCAAACCCAGTCGCATGGCACACGGCCGAGACTTAGGATGAACCAGCCAGTACCAAACCCAGCCACATAGCATCAGCCGAGACATAGGATTGATCATACAACCATCCACGATTAAGGTAGAGAGAGAGAGAGAGATGGTTTTCCAAAGTAGAAGAAGGTTTCAAATTAAAGAATCCGGACGATCTGGTTCATGTCGCTACGGTTATCACCCGCAGTCCATGCTACGGTTTCATAGTCTGAAAAACTAACCTTTGCAACCTTTTCAAGAGAAACCGGAGCCATCTCTTTATCCTTAGAGATTTCCTTCTCTCTCTTTCTTGTTCTTTCTTTTTCTAACTGTTTTTCTTTTCTTTTGTGCAGGAATTGGATAGCATAAATGGAAAGGAGAAGAGAAATATTTATAGACAAAGGCATGGACCAGCGAACATGCATGATGAATGGTCACAAGGTTACACTTGTGATCTGGCCAACAAGTACCCCTTTAACCATAACCGCCCCACACATGTGTCCCTAGACCCACGTCCCATAACCGCCTGACCCACAACCCATAACTGCCTGGCCCACGGTCCATAACCGAGAACGTATTCTCTTTTGTAAGCTTCTTTCCTGTGCATTCGCTCTCCCCATCGTAGATGGTTCAGCCGCGCCCAGTGCCACGAAATGATTGAGAACTGTCCACCAACTGTCACACTAGCTGGCTCAGCTAGCTCTCCCAGCCACCAGCTGGTCTAGTTGCGGTTCACTCCCTCCAGCTGACCAAGCTGTACTGTGAGCTACCTGAGCTGGCCTAGGCGGAGTGTCACTGTCCCTCTGGACCGTGACCTCATCCCATCTAATTTTTCCCACTCTTAACCGTTTCTTAGCTTGGTCAAGGCTTATCACCTTTCCGGTTATCACCCTTATGGACCATAACCCTTACGGTCGATCTTACATGACCGAATCTTTAACCATCAGTCTTATGGTCCATGTCTAGGGACTTCATTCGGTTTGGGGATGTTACAGTAACAGTGAGAGCCGAAACTCACACTGCCAAAACTTATATTTTATGGGGGCTCGAAAACTCTATTTTATAAGAACTCAAGGACCAAAAGCGGAAAGAGACGATTTTATTGAATATTATTTCAGAGTACAAGAATAATTGCAAAAGCTGAAAAGTCTTATATTGCAAAAAGCCTTAATACTCGAATTTGGGATGATCTTAAGTCTAATACAAGCATGTGTATATATACTAGCGACCCTAGGACCCTAGGACTTCCTCTTAGTGATGTGGGAAAAATCACGTGCTTCCAGCCGCCGACCTTAACTCTCCTGGGCTTGATTCGTGGGCCGAAGTCTTCAGCAATCCGTCGTTTGATCTGATCCTGGCCTGGCCCGGTTCTTCTTTGATCGATGAATAGTAAACGATGACTAGTGACCCGATGAATAGTAAACCATGAACAATAATCCATGAACAGTAAACCCGATCCCGATTAAGCTTAAATCGATCTTTTGATTAACTTTTTCCCGGGATGAACAGTGTTTTAACGATTTTCCCGTGTGAACAGTGTTCCGAACAATCCTGCGAGCCGCCTTTCTTTTGTTTGAACTTTCAGCAGCCCGTTCCTTGATAGGAGCCAGACGCCGTGTTCCGGGGAGTGTGTGATGGGCGGCTGGGTCACGATAAGCCGGGCGCCATGTTCCAGGACGTGATGAAGGGCGCCTGGCTTTTGATTGCTTAGCCAGGCGCCATGTTCAAGGGAGAGAGTTATGGAGGGCGTCTGGCCTCTGGATGCTTAGCCAGGCGCCATGTTCTTCAGGTCACGATGAAGGGCACCTGGCTTCTGAGTGCTTAGCCAGGCGCCACGTTCAAGGGAGAGAGTGATGGAGGGCGTCTGGCCTCTGGATGCTTAGCCAGGCGCCATGTTCTTCGGGTCACGATGAAGGGCATTTCGCATCAGGTCGTGGACGTGCAGAACCTTGATCTTGGAGCGGTCTGATCCAGGCGCCATACTCTCCGGATGACAAGATGGGCGGCTGGCTTTGGCATTACCAGACGCCGTGCTTAAGAGGGAGGGTGATGGCGGCTGGCTCCATGCCTTAAGGGACGGGCGGCTGGCTTCCATGCCTTGAGCATGGGCGGCTGGCCTTCACGCTAAAGGCATGGACGGCTGGCCTTCACGCTTAAGGCATGGGCGGCTGGCTTGGTCTGTTTGTTCATGATCTCGGTTCTCGTTCCATCAATCTCCGAGTAGGTAATTTTGACCCCAATAGTAACCAGGTGCTTCTTTCTGATTAAACCTAGAAAAGAGCTTGATTCTATTGATAATTACTCGATCACTGATGGATATCTTCGTTGAAGACGACTAATTGTTCACCTTCGTGATTGAACATGTTGATGATGCCTCAATCACAAATGTTTATCCTCGTTAAAGACGAATGTTTGCTAAACTTGATGATTGATTCCTAAATCATGTGTTGTTGAAATGTTGTGATAGTCCTCGTTGTGGTTCTTTCTTGGAGTATTTTTGGATAGAGTTTTTTGTTCCTCTTGATATTTGTCAAGTCTAGTGTGTATGTCCTATAAACCTGCATTAAAAAGCGTTTCATTTCAGAGGTTAGTGTTTGCATTTGGAGCCTTGACATCCCTGTCCTTGATTATTCTTGTTGTTGTTCCTCACTGCTCATTGGAAGTACCTGAAAAATACTCACAAATGGATTAAGAAAAAACAAAACACCCTCATTCTCAAGTGTTTGACTCGCCCACTCGTATTTCTCTCAACGTTTTGGGTCACTCTGAGGTTTCCACTCAATGTTTAAGGAGAACAAATCCAATCAAACCCAACATGAAATCCAAACAATACAGGAGAAAGAAAGAGAGATAGATAGTTGAAAGATTTTGTTTGTCTAGTTGATTGCCCTATCTCTTATAACTGATTTCTCCTGGTTCTATAAGCACTTTGTTTTTGTTATAAAACGAAATTGGAGAAAGACTCAGCTAGCAAGATAGATGGAAGAAAATAAAATTTGAGGAAGATGAGATGATGTAAAAGATATTGAAATACCGACTCTGAGTGGTTCTGATACCACTTGATATACTCTAAATTTTGGATCACTCAGAGCCGATGTTGGGATAATATTCTTGTTGTGTTGCTACTAGCAAACAAGGAAGAATTATTGATGGATCGAGGGGTCTTATAGTGGATGCAAAAAACCACTGATATTTCCATTCCTAAGGCCAAGGATATGACGCACTAATTTTTGGAGGTTGTTGTCTGGATATTACTAACCAAGTAACCAGAAATGTTCTATACAAAAAACAAAGAAAATTTGATTACTGAATCTCAAAGGTTCAGTCACACTCTTAAATAAAAGAGAAGTAAAAAACAAAGTAAATTTTGTGGCAAAAACAACGCATATGAAATGACAAGAAAGACTGAAAATTAAGAACAAGTCAATGACCATCCATGTCACATGGTTTGGGTCAAAGTAGCCCTTAGACTTCTTTTGCGTGAAAGCTTCAAGACTCTAACTTTAGTGATCTGGCACAGAGGAAACTCCAAGATTTACTCCAAACTGTGAGTGAAGTCTGTGAGAATATATCCCACATTGGAAGTTGGGAGGGACATTGACTAATATATAAGAAACTTGGGCCAATCCACTCATTGCCAATTGGTTTTGAGTTGGAAACCTAGAAAATTTAACATGGTATCAGAGCCTGAACACACGCTCCCCCACCCGAACCGATCCGGCCCATTGAAAGAGGCCCGATTAAAATTGACCCGAAATTGATCCCATAATGGGATATTGTCGAGACTAATGGCTAGACGGGCCATTGTCTCGAGGGGGAGTGTGAGAATATATCCCACATTGGAAGTTGGGAGGGACATTGACTAATATATAAGAAACTTGGGCCAATCCACTCATTGCCAATTGGTTTTGAGTTGGAAGCCCAGGAAACTTAACAAAGTCTTCACACGGACCGGCGGTACATGCGGTACGGTCAAGAAATGAGAGTCCTCGTGCATCTTCAGATTCCTTCCGAACTAAATGATTTTTGGCTCGAATTGGCTCTCTTTGGATGATTTGGTCGAGAAATACTCTATGAGACTGTAACATCCCGATTTCTGGTATATATGGAAACATATGTGGGATAGGTTAAATGAATTGATTTGGCTACCTATGTCACCAAAGTGCAATTACCTTTTCGGTTAACCATCAGGAAAGAACTACAGGGTTAAGCGTGCTTGAGCTGGAGTAGTGGAAGGATGGGTGACCAACCGAGAAGTCATTCGTGGTACCGTGTGAGTTAGGAAAAAAACACGGGGAACAGTCATGTAGTGATTGCAGAGATAGTATATCATGACTTTCGAGCCTCCCGGTTAACGCACCGACCGTCGGACAGGGGTGGGCCCAATGAGCCTAGGAGAGTACATGTGGGCCTAGTGAGAGGCCCAATGGGCCTTATGAGAGGACATGTGGGCTCACTGGTAAGGGCGATTGAGAGGTTATAAGTGGTATCAGAGCTGGTTTGCCGTCCCATTGCTGACCTGGGAGGCGTTCTGGGACTGGTCTTGGCGTGCAACGAGGACGTTGCACTCTTTGAGTGTGGGTGAATTGTAACATCCTGATTTCTGGTATATATGGAAACATATGTGAGAGAGGTTAAATGAATTGATTTGGCTACCTATGTCACCAAAGTGTACTTATATTAATAGATAATATTTTATTGCTAGTCAAAATTTTTACGTTAATTTTCCAAAAATATATTCTATACATCATATTAATTTATTTTTAATAATTTTTTTCCCTTTTTTTTGGTTTAACTTATCTAATATTTATTTTTATTTTACTTACAAAATTTTGTTTTTGGAAAATTTAATATGCTAAAAAATATTTGATTAAAGTACTGATTTGCAAGTTCTTATTAGTTGCTTTAAATTCTAGGTGGACATTCTTAGATGCATATATTTTCAACTTTTATATAATAATTGATGACCAAAAATTTGTTAATCTTGTAAACCAAATCAGCTTTTAGTTCTGATTCATAATTGCGTATACGGTTAGCTGATATGAATGCTTGGATAGCTGACTGCCAAAACATGAGTTGAAAGAAAATACAAAAGTGTCAATTACAATATCAAAAGATGATGAGTATATAAATTTGCAGAGACGTTTTGATCAATTAGGAGTTCGAGACCCATAAGCAAACCACTGGGGAAGAAATTTTACATCTATGTATGAAGCCAATTTTCCCTTTTAATGGTTAAAAAGAAATCAATAAAAATATCTTAGTTTTATTTTGGTTAGTTTAGCTTTTTCAGATTGAATTTAATTTCCTTTTTAATGGTTAAAAGGAAATCACTAGAAATTTTTTTTATTGTTAGTTTAACTTTTCTTTTTCAGATTGAATTTCCATTTCATATTTACGAATTAACAAAATAAATTTGGCATTAGCGGTTTCTGAAATTTGCTTTTAAAATTTACTTAAACGTGATTAAAAGATTAATGATTTTTGACATGTTTTTATTGATATTCTTAAATCTTATATGGACACTTTGAATGATTACAATCTTAATTTTTATATAGATATTTAAGCCAAATGATGTGGTTGTGACTGTGAGCAACATAAAGTTAGAACATGCTGTTAGTTTCTCCGACCCTTCGATACAAATTGTAATTACTCTCTTTATTTAGTTTTTTCCTTATCTTCGTAGCTGAACACAAGTTGGAGTGTTGGACGGGTTTACTTGACCTTGACTTTTCATGGTCACTCCTCACTCTAGTGTCCGACCCTTCTATACAAATTGTAATTACTCTCTTTATTTATTTATTTTTCCTTATCTTCATAGCTGCATGAACACAGTGTTGGACGGGTTTACTAGACCTTTACATTTCATGGTCACTCCTCACTCGTCAACGCCTCCCTCGTCCCATCAGCCTAAATCTATTTCACAATATGGGAATTCCCCAAAAGCTTGAAGAGAAACACAAATCCAAATCATATCATGGCTTCTTGCCTCTCTCTAGTTTTCCTTTTCCTTTTCTTGTTTCTCACTAGCTTCAGAGCTTCTGCTCAAGAACCTGACTACTTAACATACGTCTGTCCAAATAGGACAACTTATTCCAGAGACAGTACTTACTTCACCAATCTCAGAACCCTCTTGTCCTCTCTCTCTTCTCGGGACGCCTCTTACGTACTCCACCGGCTTCCAAAATGCCACGTCCGGGGAAGGCCCCGACATGGTCACCGGACTTTTTCTTTGCCGTGGAGATGTCTCGGCGGAAGTTTGCCGTAGCTGCGTCGCCTTTGGCGTTAATGATACCTTAAGTCGGTGTCCGAATGAGAAAGAGGTTGTGCTGTATTACGATCAGTGCATGGTCAGATACTCTAACGGGAGTATTCTGTCGACCGTAAGCGTGGATGGAGTTTTTATCTCATGGAACGTTCAAAATGAACCTACAAAAAGAACAGACCAGTTCAGAGATTTGGTCTTTTCGACGTTGAACCAAGCAGCCACTGACGCTTCGAGCAGTTCCAGAAAATTCGGTACGAGAAAGGCTAATTGGTATGGCCAGACTTTGTACGGATTGGTTCAGTGCACTCCTGATCTGACGAGAGACAAGTGTTTGTTTTGCCTTCAAAAGAGCATCAATCAAATATCCACTGACAAAAATGGGGCAAGATATGTTGTCCATAGCTGTTCTGCAAGATACGAGCTTTACCTTTTTTACAACGAAACGGCCACTGCAACACCACCACCACCACCACCTGGTCAGAGCTCTGTCTTCTTCCTCTGTTTATTCATGTTTTGATAATTAACTTACTTTTTCGAAATTAACCAGCATCAATGGAGAAAGTTTCGTCCTTTGGATTTGTTATTTGTTCAACTTTTTCTCATCTGTCTTCTTCCTCTACGTTTTCATTGTCTGATCTTAAGAAAGTTATGTTTGGAAAGTAGGCAAAGGTGGGAATTCAAGAACTTTGTTAGTGGTAGCCATTGGTGCGGCTTTAGTAGTTGCTGTTCTGCTTTTCATAATTGGTTATTGTTTCCTTGCAAAGAGGGCAAAGAAGGATTATCTCAGATCATATGCATTTGATGGTAAAGCTTTTCTTTTTGAATTTGAACTTTGAGTAGTGTCAATGCTCAGCTTCTTCTTCCTGCATCTAAGACATTCATCGTGAAAGGAGATGATATAACAACCGCAGACTCGCTGCAGATCGATTATAGATCAATTCAAACTGCAACAGATGATTTTGCAGAGAGTAATAAGATTGGTGAAGGTGGATTTGGTGAGGTGTACAAGGTAATATTTGGTCCTTAAATTATTTGTTTTGTCTTGAAATGTTATTCCAACAAATTTAGATTGTGGGATGGTGCTGATGACAACGGTAGGGTACGTTATTGGATGGGACCGAAGTTGCTGTGAAGAAACTGTCAAAGTCATCAAGACAAGGCGAGTCAGAGTTCAAGAACGAGGTTGTCCTTGTTGCAAAGCTACAACACAGAAATCTAGTTAGACTTCTCGGGTTTTGTCTACAAGGAGAAGAAAGGGTACTAGTATACTTGTGCCCAACAAAAGCCTTGATTACGTCCTCTTTGGTCAGTTGCATGCATTTTTTTTTTTTTTATGTTTCAGTGATTCTTGAGACTTAGGGGATGCAAATTCTTGTAACTAATTGTACTACATGGATGTTCACAGACCCTGCAAAGATAGGTCAGCTAGATTGGTCTCAGCGATACAAGATTTTATGTGGAGTTGCTCGAGGGATTCTGTATCTGCATCAAGATTCACGACTGACAATCATACACCGTGACCTGAAAGCGAGTAACATTCTCTTGGATGCGGATATGAACCCTAAAATTGCAGATTTTGGAATGGCTAGGATCTTTGGATTGGACCAAACCCAAGAAAACACAAACATAATAGTTGGTACCTAGTAAGTCTTCCTCTTGAATCACATTACGTTAGAAGCTTGGTATAACTTTATTTTACCGACTTAGTTTTTTTTTTTGTTTTGAATTTCCAGTGGTTACATGTCTCCCGAGTATGCAACGCATGGTCAGTACTCAATGAAATCTGACGTCTATAGCTTCGGAGTTTTAGTTCTTGAGATTATAAGCGGCAATAAGAATAGCAGCTCTAACCCAACAGACGGCAAATATAACTTTGTCACTTACGTAAGTTCTGAGTTAATCAAGTTTCATGTCTAAATCCCCATGATTGCAAGTGTTTATTGATTGATTAATATATTAGGCGTGGAGGGTTTGGAGTAATGGGACACCACTAGACCTTGTGGATCCAGTTATTTTAGATAATTTCCAAAGGAATGAAGTTGCTCGTTGTGTCCATATCAGTCTTTTGTGTGTTCAAGAAGATCCTGTAGATCGTCCGACCTTATCAGAGGTTATTCTGATGCTCACTAATTTTGTCATTTCAAATTGTTTTAAATTCATATTCTATTCTTGGATATATTCATACATTTTGTGTTTTGTTCTTGGTAGGTACTTAAGCCATGGGAGAAACAGCTCACCAAGCCAAAGTGGTTCAGATCATTGAGACACTTCAGGCATTAGAAGATCATCTAGCAAAGTGGGATAAACTTTTATCTGCAAGTCGAAAAGAAGCTGGACTAGGAGACACACCAAAAACCAAATATGTGGAGCCTAAACCACCAGACCAGCCAAAGAGAAGAAGAGGCTCCCTAGTATTTTCAGGAACTAGTAAAGACCCTGAAGTATACTTGCAATGGGAAAGGGACATGGAGGAGTGGTTACAAACCAACAAGTTCCCAATGGAGCGGAAGCTAATAAAATAGTGTGGCATTACCAGTGCCTAGGCAACCAGGTGTTTTCTTTTTGAGTAGACCCAGAAAAGAGCTTGATTCTGTTAATGATGCCACGATCACAGATGGGTGTCCTCATTGAAGAAGACTACTTTTCACGTTCATGCTTGAATCTGTTGATGAGGCCTCCATCACATTATGTTCATCCTTGTCGAAGACAATGTTTTTTTAACCTTGATGCTTGATTCCTTAGTCAGGTGTTGTTGAAATGTTGTTCATAGTAGCAGTTTGTATTTTAATTGTAACCACAAACTATAGATGTAATGTAATACTACTTACGAGTTTATTCTACAACCGTTAAACGCCTAATAGTGACTTGTTTCTCGAAATTAAGCCTTAAATGCATAACATAGTCATCAATTCGAAAATTTGAATCAGCTTCAAGAGTATAAAACCTATAAATATTTTTCTTAAATTGCAGGTTTGCTATTGATATTACGTGTTTTTAACGTATTTTGATTCGTTTTTAGTATTCGGTTTGAGTTTTGATTTGCATCTTTGGTTAGTTTTTCGAGTCTTTTCTTTTGTTTTGAGTCTTTTACAGATTTCATGGAGTTCCGAAGGAGTTTGGCGTTTACGGACATGTTCGAGTCGGGAAAACACGAGAAAAAGACCAAGTGAAGAACGACCGTTCTTGGAGTAGAACGATCGTTCTGGCCAAGCAATGGAACGACCGTTCTTTGTCTAGAACGACCGTTCCCACACTCACCTACCCTGCCGACATAAACCGAAGATCGATCGTTCTCTCCCATGTGCCCGTTCCACACTTCACCAACCATGCCGACAAAAGCACAACGGAACGACCGTTCTCCCCAGCAGAACGATCGTTCCACAACAAAAACACTTGGGAACGACCGTTCTCCCCAGAAGAACGACCGTTCCCCTACAAACACACTATGGAACGACCGTTCTCCTCACCAGAACGATCGTTCCCCGACTCCACATCTCACCTACTTCGATCGACCATCGGGAACGATCGTTCTCCACCTAGAACGACCGTTCCCCGTCTTACCTACTCCCCTTCACCTTGGCCTATATAATGGACTCACAACATCAATCTCAAAACACACCTTCTTCTTCCTCCTCTCTTCTCTAGCTTCAAAGCATAGCTTCTTCTTTAGTTTTAAGTTTTATGTTTATGCTTTTATCTAGTTCTTGTTAAGTTTCTTTTAAGCTTTAATCTTATGCTTTACTTTCAGTTCTTATCTTTATTCTTAATTAAGTTTTACTTTCAGTCTTTATATTATGCTTTACTTTTAGTCTTTATATTATGCTTTACTTTCGGTCTTATGTTTATGCTTTAATTAAGTTCTTATAAGTTATATTCAGCTTTCATTATCTATTCAAGCTTTTATGATGAACTTTATAATCTCTTTGTTTTCTTCTTAATCATGTCTGAGTAGACCTCTTAGTTAGGTTAAGGTTTGTCAAAGGAATTCATGAGCTTTAGGGTTAAACACAAATAGGCTATTCAAATCAATATCTTCACCCTTGTTGTTCTTAATGCTTAGATCGAATTGATCACTTGATCTTATGAAATTTGGTTTAACTTAGACAGCGAGAGTTGCTAGGTTGCTAGAAAGAACATTGGTGAGCAATTTAACCATTACCTGCGAGAGTAGATGTATTGAGAATTGTGAACATATTAAACCTATTCTTAATGCTTGTCTACGATTTCTAGTACCAGCGAGAGTTAGGATTTCTAGGTTGATAGACAAAGATATTGGTACCACGAGAGTGGAAGTGTTTAAGTTCTAGATTTATGCTTAATCATTGCCTGAATAGTTGTTTGATCCGTTGCTCTGAATCTCCTGCGATATTCCTTGACCTAACGCTTGTTTAATATTATCTTACAACCGATTTCGCTTTCATTACTTACTATTTACAAAAACCAAAAACATATTGAATTGTCTTAGCTTTTGATTTAGCTCAATATATCAAAGTGTGAAAACTGGTCTTCGTGGGATCGACCCCTAAATACTACTTCGTATGCTGTGCACTTGCAGTAGGAAATAAGGGTTTAAAACTCGTGTATCAGCTATAAATCTCCACACCAAATACTATTACTTATAAATTGTCCATACCAAAAATTAAAACACAAAATTATAGAGAAAGTTCTTTTTTTTTACCGATGTGTGGAAAAATAATCAAATATCGTCCATGCTTGTGTTTAATGTGACAGAACTCAAACACAGGTTTAGTAAAGAACTTGCCCTCTTTATTGATTGCTTAGAAAATAACTCAAAACTAAACAACTATGATTTATGTTTATGATCCACCATAACTTGGTGATCATATATATAGGGCTTAGAGATCCTTGTCTAATCCTATTACAATTCTTTTTATCCTTATGAAATAGATAACTCTTATTCCTATTAGGATTACAATGAGCCTATTCCTAATCTATGTTGATATAGGAAGTCTTTGGCTCTAAGCTATTGAAGCTTATCCAACATTCACCTCCTTAAGCTTCAAGTTATTTCCGTTGAGGTCTTGAACTCCGATCAGATCTCTCATTGTCTTGAACTTGATTCTTGCTAGGGCCTTAGTCAGAATATCTTTACATTGATCTTCTCCGGGAACATGCTCAACTTCAATGTGATCATTTTCAACACATTCCCGGATGAAGTGATATCGCTTGTGGATGTGCTTACTTCGCCGGTGAAAAACAGGGTTCTTAGTGAGTGCTATGGCGGATTTGTTGTCCACGTATATGACCGTCTTTTCACTCTTCTTTCCTGTTATTTCACTTAGCAAATCCTGAAGCCAGATCGCTTCTTTCGCTGCTTCTGTTGCGGCCATGAACTTGGCTTCACAAGATCACAAAGCGACTGTTTCCTACTTTTGTGAACACCAAGTTATTGGTGTTTTTTTGAAGTAAAACACATGTCCGGCTGTGCTTCTTCCATCGTCTTCATCCACATTGTGACTACTGTCACTATAACCAATGATTTTCTGTGTCTCTCCATGCTTAAATGACAAACCGTAACTCAGGGTTCCTTGTAGATATCACAGAACTTTTTTTAAGGCGTTTCCATGTGACTCACGAGGTGACAACTGCATATAACGACTTAAAATTACCACAAAAAAGGCTAAATAAGGTATTGTATGTAACATATACATGAGGCATCCAATTCTTCTGCGATATAGAGTAGCATCGATTTCGGTTTCCTCCTGAGCTTTAGATAACTATAAGCCAAACTCCATTGGTATCTGAGTTGGATTACAAGTATCTAATCCTGTCTCCTTTAGGATCCGACGAGCGTAGGCTTCCTGTTTGATCTCAATGCCGTTTTGATTCTGCTTAACTTCTATACCAAGGTAATAAGTAAGCTTTCCAAGATCAGACATCTCAAACTTTGAGGCCATTCCAGTTTTGATTTCTATGATGATTCCGCTTTTATTCCCAGTAACAAAGAGATCATTGACATAAACTGCAACGAGGAGAAGATTGGTTCCTTCCTTTCGATAAACTGAGCTTTCTTTTAAACACTTCTAAAATTTCAGACTTTTCAAACTTTGATCAAGTTTAGTGTTCCAAGCTCGCGGGACTTGTCGTAGGCCATAGAGCTTTAGAGAGTTTGAAAACCTTATGCTCTTCTCCCTTATTTCCAAACCTTTCAGGCTGAGATACGAACACATCTTCGTATTAATTCTCCATGCAAAATGCTGTTTTGACGTCAAGATGGTGAATTTCCCGTGCTAGGCCAAATAGAAGTCGTATAGTTTCGATTCTTGCTATAGGAGCAAAGAGTTCATCGAAATCTATTCTAGATTGTTTCACATATCCTTTTGCAACAAGTCTTGCCTTGTATTTGTTGATTGATCCATCTGCGTTTCTTTTGATTTTAAAGACTCATTTAAGGCCAATGACTTTAACTCCAGCTGGTTTGTTAACCAACGTCCATGTTCTGTTTTTGTTAATCGAATCAATCTCCTTTGAACACGCATTTGTCCATTCAACCCTTTCATTTGCTTCTTGATATAATTGAATGGTTCATCGTTGAGAGACAAAAGAAGAATCTCACATTCGATGTCGGCCATCAGAACGTAATCATCAAGATAACCAGGTGGATGTGTTTGACGTGTTGAGCGACGGAGTTGAATTTCTTTTGGAGCTGTTTGCACAGTGGTATCAATTTTGGTTCCTTCATCATTTTGCTCTGTTTCGATTTCAGCATTACTCTCTGTTTGAGTATTGCTAATTATGAATGGACCTTGTCCATCATCAGTAACTTCTCCCCAAGTTAATCAAAACATGCCAGGTTCTCCTTACTCTTCTTGTTCAACTCCCTTCCAATTCCAACAAGCCTTTTCATTGAAGATTGCATCACGACTTACAATGATTTTTCTTAAAGTTGGATTGTAGAGTCTATAAGCCTTTGAGCCCGGTTCAATGCCAAGGTGAACAAGAGTCTGAGATCGATTTTCAAGCTTCTTAAGGTGAGTTGAATCAACTTTTGCGTGAGCTAAACAATCGAAAACTCTCAGGTGTTCAACATTGGGCTTTCTTTCCTTAAGACATTCGTATGGAGTTTGATTTTCAGAGCTCTGGTGGGTACACGGTTGATCAAATATGTGGAGTGATGTACTGCTTCTCCCCATAAGTAATTCAGTATGTTTATCGCTTTGAGCATACTTCGTGTCGTCTCCATCAACATTCTGTTTCTCTTTTCAACGACTCAGTTTTGCTATGGAGTGTAAGGAGCTGTGAGGTGTCTCTTGATCCCGTGTTTTCTGCAAAAATCTTGGAACTCAACCAAAGTGAATTCATCTCCTCTGTCCGTACATAGTGTCATAACCATCTTGTTGAAATCCTTCTCAACAAGAGTTTTGAATGCTTTGAACTTCTCAAAAGCATCGCTTTTATCTTTCATCAAAATCGACAACATATATCTCATATAATCAACTATTATGACGAAAATATATCTTTTTTGAGAAAGTGTGGCTGGTGAGATCGGACCACACAAGTCGGCATGTAGTAGTTCCAAAGGTTTTGATGTTCTGAATGCTGTTGCTTTCGGAAAACTCTGACGAGTTTGTTTACCGACCAAACAGGATTCACATACCTCTTTTTCTCCTTCGATCTCTGGTAAGCGGTGAACCATCTTCCGAATTGCCATCGATTTCATGGTTCTGAAGCTGACATGTCCAAGTCTTGCATGCCAGTTCCATGATTTTTCGTTGAGTTTCGTAAGCAAATAGACAGGTTCACCGACTTTGAGACTTATCTTGTAAAGTCTATTAGGAGTTCTGAATAATTTTGCTAGTAGCCTTCCATTCATATCTCTGAGTGTTAGACAATCATCCTTCATTCTAACATCGCATCCTTGCTCGGTGGCTCGTCCTAGACTCAAAATATTGCTCCTTAATTCGGGAATATAGGAGACATCTTTCAAAAGTTTTTGTTTCTATTTTGCTTGGAACAGAATTGATCATTTTCCGTTGATATCTACAAAAGATCCATCTCAGAACTTGACTTTACCTTTGATGTTCCCATTAAGTTCAGAGAAATACGATCTCTCACCAGTCATGTAATTACTTGCGCCATTGTCTAAGTACCAGACACCTTCTTCATTCTTATCTGTCTCATATTTCTTTGGCATCACTTTGCTTTCATTAAGAAAAACGATCTCATGCATATAAAGAGCAGGGTCTGCGGCCTCTGTTTCGTTTTTGTTGAGCTCATCTTGCCTTTTCTTTCTATCTAGACAAACTGAGGCAAAGTGACCTGTTTTATCACACCGAAAACAGGTTATCTCAGATTTTTCTCTCTTCTCCTTATTCTGGTCTTGAGAATTATCTCTCCCATGACCTTGTCCACGAGAACCTCGTCCTCGACCTCGACCTTTGCCTCCATCTGTACTTTGACTTCTTCCTTTGTTTTCATTCGACTCTGAATTGGAAAACATCAAAGTTTCTTGATCTTCAGTTTTCGATTGAGGTTTTGATGCAAATATTCTTTCTTCATATGTTTTGAGTCTCCCTACTATCTTCAAAGGTCGTCTCATTCATATCAAGCACCTGTTCGAGAGAAGCAACAATATAAATATACTTTTCGGGGGCAGACTTTGAAGGAACTTCTTCACAGTTTTTGGCTCATCCATTGTTTGACCAAATGATGAGGATTTTGAAGCAATCTCCGATAGCTTTCCCGCGAAGGCATCATTTGATTATGTCTCCTTCATCTGTAATTTGTCAAACTCGGCCATTAAAGTTTGAAGTCGAGCCTCCTTTACACGATATTTGATTCCTTCCCAAAGCTTGGTCAGAGAATCTAGTTCTCCAATCTAAAGAATGAGATTCTCGGGTATGGATTGAAATAAAAGATTTGTAGCGACGCTGTTTTTCTTATCGCTCTTTGAACGAGGCTCGATTGTTTCCCATACTTCATGTGCGCGAAGAACAACTTTCAGGCTCGACTCTGTTACAGGCTTCATCTCCTCCATGATCTCGGATTAAATGTTGCTTCACCAGGAACCTATAAACTAGGCTCTGATACCAAATAAAGTGACAGAACTCAAACACAGTTTTAATAAAGAACTTGCTCTCTTTATTGATTGTTTAGAAAATGACTCAAAACGTAACTAAACAACTATGATTTTTGTTAATGATTCACCACAACTTGGTGATCATATATATATGTTTAGAGATCCTTATCTAATCCTATTATAATTCCTTTTATCCTTAGGAAATAGATAAGTCATATTCCTATTATGATTGCAATGAGTCTATTCCTAATCTAGGTTGATATAGGAAGTCTTTAGCTCTAAGCTATTGAAGCTTATCCAACAGTGTTTCAACTTTTCAGACTTACTTGTAGACTGACCTGACTCTAATTCCTCATATAGAGAGTCCAGTTTTTGCATGCTAGCAAGAAAACAGTCAGTTAATGACTGCAATAATAGACACTTATTAGTCGCAAAGCTCATATATATGACTATTTAGCGACTAAACGGGACAGTTGCCAAAATACGTGTAGTCGCAATTTTACGACTATATTGCGACTAAAATATATATTCTCTATGTGGTCGATGATTAGTCGGAAATTGGTTGCAGAAATAAGTGACGAATTTGCAACTATTATAGGACCACTTAGTGACTAATTTGTAACAAATTTGTGACTGTTTGTTTACAGTTTAGCAACAAGTTTCCGACTATTTAGCGACTACCTTCACCACTGTAACAACTATTTTGCGACTAACCATATCATCGACACAAAAAATAGTAATTTGTTACGACTATTTTGTGACTATCTTACAACAATTTAGTGACAAATATAGGACTGAGTTAAGACTCTTTTAATCATTAACATTTGTGTTATATATTTGTTTGTCCCTCAAATCTCTATTTATAATGCTATTTTCAATGAATAATATCTAAAACGGAAAATAACATATTCATATTGTAATTAACATTTGATTAGTTTGTTTACGAAAAAAAAAAACTCCAACAATGGAGTTACCAAAAGCTTGTAAACAAAACTCCAACAGTGGAGTTACCAAAAAAGATCAACATTTGATTACAAGGCTAAGTTTGATTGATTAGAAGGCCAGTTTGATTACAAGGGCAGTGGATTAATATGGAACCCTAAGAGGGAGTTATGTTTGGGGCCGAACCTGCACTTGATGGAGCCGATTGAGAAGCCATGAACTCTACAAATACTGGATTAGTTGCAGTCAAGAATTTCTCCACCAATGTGAAGTGCTCGTTCTTGTTTTGTTTCTCAGCCGTATTCCGCATATTAGAAGCAAATTGTTCCTCTATCTGACGTTTAGCCTCTTCTAGTTCTTGTTGCAGTGCCACAAAGGATGAACAACAACTTGAATGCTTACGCTTGCCATTGACATGGGAATTATCCAGGCTTCCAAACCCATAAGGACGTCCTCTTGCATCCCTATAAGTAGACTACCAAAAGAAAACTATAACGCCCCAACCGCCCCTACCGGTGAGTCACCCATCCCTCAGTCGGGCTCGTAGGCCCCAACCCTGTCCGACGGTCGGTGCGTTATTTGTGAGGCTCCAAAGTCATGATATACTGTCCCTATAATCACCACATGACCGTTCCCCGTGTTTTTTCCGAACTCACCCGATACCGCGAATCACTTCCCGATAGGTCACCCAGCCTTTGACTAGTCCAGCTCAAGCACGCTTAACTCTGGAGTTCTCTCTAGATGTGCAACCGAAAAGGTAAGTCCACTTTGGTGACATAGGTAGCCAAATCAATTCTTTTTAACCTCTCCCACATATGTTTCCATATATACCAGAAATCGGGATGTTACAATTCACCCCCACTCAGAGTGCAACGTCCTCGTTGCACACCACGACCAGTCCCAGAACGCCTCCCAGGTCAGCACTGGGAGGACTAACCAGCTCTGATACCACTTATTACGCCCCAACCGGTGAGTCACCCATCCCTCAGTCGGGTTTGTGGGCCCCACCCCTGTCCGATGGTCGGTGCGTTATTTGGAAGGCTTTTAAGTCATTATATACTGTCGCTGCAATCACCACATGACCGTTCCCCGTGTTTTTTCCTAACTCACACGATACCGCGAATTACTTCCCGGTAGGTCACCCATCCTTTGATTACTCCAGCTCAAGCACACTTAACTCTGGAGTTCTCTCTGGATGTGCAACCGAAAAGGTAAGTACACTTTTGTGAGATAAGTAGCCAAATCAATTCTTTTTAACCTCTCCCACATATGTTTTCATATATACCAGAAATCGGGATGTTACAAAACAATGTGTGAATAAGAGAGAATGGAAAATTGAACCTGCACTACAAGAAAACAAGTGAATACCGAGGGACAAATTCCTCGGTTTTCCGTCGGAATAACGTTATTCCGACGAAATACCGATGATTCGTTCCGTCGGAAAAATTTCCTCGGAATTTTGTAGTTCCTCGGAATTTCCTCGGAAATTTCCGACGGGATTCCGAGGATTACACATTCCGAGGACATATCGAGGACAAGCAGTCGTCGGAGAGGTCGTCGGAAAAAACCGACGGATAGATTCGTCGGAATAAACCGAGGAATATTCCGAGGTGACAAATAGTCGGAAATTTCGAGGGATGGTTTTCCTCGGAAATTTCCGAGGGATGACGTCCTCGGAAATTTCCGAGGGATGATTTCCTTGGAAATTTCCGAGGCATCGTTTCCTCGGAAATTTCCGAGGGACGATTTCCTCGGAAATTTCCGAGGGAATCATCCCTCGGAAATTTCCGAGGAAATCGTTCCTCGGAAATTTCCGAGGGATGAGTTCGTCGGAAATTTCCGAGGGATGATTTCGTCGGAATTATATAAAATATTATTTTTTAAAAAAATTAATAATTAGATATTTAAAATCGAAAATATGAAATTAAAATCGAAAATTAAAAATTAAAATTTAGAAATTTAATTTCGAAAATAAAAATTTAAAATTGAAAGTGGTACAAATAAAAAAAAAAACATTCAATGTTTTTGAGCAAAAATAAAAAGCTACGGGTTTTGTGTGTTGGGATCTTGCATGGTCGGGAAATCGACGTTCGGGTGCAACTCCTCATCATTTCCATCATCTGCTCGTTCATCTTCCTCTGTGCCTCGAAGCTCGCCTGTTGTGCCTCGAAGCTCGCCTGTTGATTTGCCATCTGAGTCTCCAACGCAGATATGCGTTGGTCCTTGTCCTGCAACTGACCCATAAGTTCGGACGGATCAACAAAAGGAGGGGCTGCAGAAGAAGACGTAACCGACCGGGACCGACGAGCCAAACCCAACATTCGGCCCTTCTTCTTTGGAACCGACTGAAAAAAAAAATGAATATGTGAATAATAATTAAGATGAAATGAAATTTTTTTAAAAAAAAACGTACCTTTGCAACGATTTCGTTGATCTGCTCCCGAGGCAATTGGGAACCCGTCGAATCTTCGTCTTCGGTTTGCAGCTGAGACGCTGCTTCTTCCACCTGACTGTGGATGAGGTCGACGACACCCGCCACAACACCATCATCAATCTGGCCGGTCTTCTTGTTCGTATACGCCATCTTCATTAAGCTGAAATCATCAACCGGCTCACCATCATTTGCTTCCACCTTTATATCAATATAAAAATTAGTAGTTAGAAGAAATAATGATAGTTTAAAATTTTTAAAAAATTTAAAATAGAATAAAAAGGGACTGAAATTACCATGCGATCCCTCAGAGTGGCTTGGGACTGAGCACCCAAGTTGTGCTTGTAGACGCCCTTCCCTTTACGTTCGCTCTTGCGGTTGGAGGAGTTGGTGGTAGAAGTCGATTTCGTATCTTCCTTACTCCAATGCACAATCAACTGCTGCCAGACGTCGAGGTTCATCGACTTTGGGATCTTTAAAAAAAAAATTGTTAGATGAATTAAAAAATAATTTAATAAAATTAAAAATTGTTTTAAAAATAAAAAAACAAACCTTGTTCTTTAGCCACTTCTGCTTCCACTCGTAAATTTGATACCCATAGTTGGTCATAACTTTGTGCACGAAGTGGTAATAGACAAACGCCGTATAATCAGGATTCCAGTTGAATTCTTGCTGAAAAAAAAAAAACACAATTAGTATAAAGTTTTTTTTTTATATTAAAAAATAAATTAAAAAAAAATAAGAATTTTTACCGCAAACTGTTCAAACCATAGAACTTGTTTGCCTCTTGGAAAGTCGGTGAAAGTCGGATGTCCGTAGTCCAAAACACGATACATCATACGGTTGATCCATGCGCTGATCCCGTTCGAGGATCGATCGAACCATGTTTGACCCGGTCCAGATGGATACGGAGTGAGAAACGGAAGATGGTGACGACCCGGCTGTCGAACAAACTCCGCAACCCTCATTAGTTCCGGAGGACCCTGAAAGTTCGGAGGAATAGTGGGTGCATCACCGGAGCCAGAAGGAGCTTCGGGAAATGGAGAGGGAGATGTCTGGTGGGAGCTGCGGGGCGATGGGGAACCCTGAAAGTCGTGGCTTCCCGAGCGACGAACACGACGCTGTCGAGCAGGAGTGGGGGTCTGATCATCGTAAGACCTGAAGTTTAAATATATAAAAATTGAAAAAAAAAAGTTAGTATACATGATTATAATATACAAAAAGGTTTATAAATATTTTTAAAATTTATTAAAAATGTTTTATTGTTCCAAGAAAGTTGAAAAAAAACATTTTAAACATTGGGAAAACCATTTTAAAATCATTGAAAAACGATTGTAAAAATCAAAAACGTTTTAATATCAGAAAAAGTTTTTTAAAATAGTAAAAACCTTCTGTAAAATCATATCCACGTTTTTTAAAAATCAAAAAATGTTTTAATACTTATAAAAATAGTTTTAATATTAAAAAATGTTTCTATATCAAAAAAACTATTTTTTTGAAAATAAAAAACGTTTTAAAAATCATATACATGTTTTTTAAAATAAAAAAATGTTTTAATACTTATAAAAATAGTTTTAATATTACAAAAATAGTTTTTATATAAAAAAAAACGAATTATAAAATAGTAAAACCTTTTTAAAAATCATTTAAAAACATTTTTAAAAATAAAAAAAACGGTTTTAAAAATCATATACATGTTTTTTAAAATCAAAAAATGTTTTATTACTTAAAAAATAGTTTTAATATAAAAAAATTAGTTTTTATATCACAAAAAGTATTTATAAAATAGTAAAACCTTTTTAAAAATCATTTACAAACGTTTTTAAAAAATTTAAAAACGTTTTTAAAATCAAAAACGTTTTAAAAATCAAAAACGTTTTAAAAAATCGAAAAACGTTTTTCAAACTACAAATAATTCCATAGAAAAATAAAACAAGAACCTAAAATCAGAAATTCAATCCTAAACTATCCATCTAACAACCTAAAATCCGAAACTATCTTTCTAAGAACCTAAAATCATTAATACTAATCTCACAAACGGTTACAATCCAAGAGAAATATGAAGTTTTGGTTGATTCTTACATGATTATTGAAGTGCAGGAGAGATTCCGACGGCGAGATGAGCGAGAACCGGCGGCGTGAGAAGAGAGAACCGGCGACGGAGGAGAGGATCGAGAGGAGAGAGAGGATCGATAGGAGAGAGAGAGGATCGAGTTTTTGAGGTGAAGCGGCGGAGAAGAAGAAGAAGGAAGTTAGGTATTATATTTAACAATTCCGACGGATCCTTGTCGTCGGAAATCCGTCGGAATTATTAAATATAATACCAACACGCGGTTCTCGAAATAATTCAATGTTTTTGTTTTCCCGGTAAGTATTTTCCGACGGATACCTTGTTCCTCGGTATTTCCTCGGAAATTTCCGAGGAAATTCCGAGGAGAAACAGTATTTCCTCGGAAATTCCTCGGAAATTTCCGAGGAAATTCCGAGGAAACGTGGTTTAGGGTTCCGAATTCCTATTTTTTTTTCGGTATTTCATTTTTAATACAAATGCAATTCATATCATTGAGGATACTTTGTGTAGATGATCATAAAACATGAAATAACAAAAATTCAAAAATAATTGTAAGTAAGTCCTTTAACGTTTGTTAAAGTGTATAAGTGTTTATCTTATAATGTGTGATTTTTGTCGGACCAATCGTAAAAGTGTTTGTTATTGTGTAAAACACTGACGTTTGACTTCAAAATGTGGTTAAGAAACTCAATGAAGGTTATATATGTGTTATTCGATCCGCAAAACGTCGATATCGGTTTTAAAACCCCATCTCCTCGGAATGCCGTCGGAAATTTCCGAGGACATTCCGAGGAAATTCCCAAAATCCAAGCTCGCCTCGGAATTTCCTCGGAATTTTCCGACGGAATTCCGAGGAGATGGGGTTTTTAACAGTTTTCCTCGGAATTTCCTCGGAAATTTCCGAGGAAATTCCGAGGAAAATCATTATTAATCAAAATTAATAACTCGTTAATTTGATTTTCGACGGAATTCCGATGAAACCCTAAATTCCCTCGGAAATTCGTCGGAATTTCTTGTTTTTTTTAAAAAAAAAAAAAACTCTACTCTGACTCGGAAGCATCATCACCAGATGAATCAGAATCTGGATCTTGGTCAAACTCTCCAATAACGGGTTCATCTTCTGTGTAAACGACGGCGTCCTCTGCGAAGTCAGTCAAATCGACTACAAGGCCACCTTCCGCTACATCTTCTGCTGCACTTAAGTTGGCGGATGTAATTGGTTGCAGTGGGTCTTCCAGCTCTGAAGTTCCCTGAACTCGGCCTCTCGGGTTGACTCTTGTAACCGTAACCCATGGATCATCTCTGTTCCTTACCCGTGGGTACTTGATATAAGAAACCTGTAACATTTAAAAAAATATTAGTAAAAGTATGAATTATGATCAATCATTCTGAATTCGTACAAACATTAACTTACCTGATCGGCCTGACAAGCAAGAATGAAAGGATCATAATATTGTAGCTTTCGCCTCGAATGTACTGATGTAACACCAAATGCATCTGTTCTCACACCTCGATCTGGAGTGTTGTCGTGCCAATCACAGTAGAAAACAGTACAGCGCAATCCAAGCAAGCCCAAATACTTGATTTCCAAAATCTCATGTATGTGTCCGTAGTATACATCATCTCCTGATGCAGAACAAACGCCAGCATCATAGGTCGTACGCGAATGTCTCCTCTTTTCAGTTGCGAATGCATATCCTCGAGTACAAAATCTCGGATATGACTTTACAACACAGATTGGGCCAACCACCATCTCGCGTATCCAATCGTCAAATTTTACACCTCTGGCCAAACCAGAAGACACCTATTAATAGCACATATGTAAGTTATATCAATAAATATGAATTAGTAAAAATATATGGTAAATTAATCTTAATTTGTTTAAGGCACTCACATAGGTAAACATCCATCCAGCAAATTCTCTCTGCTTCATTTCTTCTAGTTCCGCCTCTGTGGCGTATCTATATTCGGACCGCTTCGCTGCCATGAATATCCTGTACATATGAATTAATTAGATTAAAATGTCAATTTGTTAAAATAGAATTTTGTAAGATAATAAACTTACCTCTCATATGGAAGAACGTCTTCGCAGTTCGTCAGCAAATATGTCTGCAAATGACTTCGCTCGTGCTCAGTAAGTCGACGGTCCTTTGGTTTTCCGCTAAGTCGTCCAACATCTGTGAAAATGTCTGGAACCTTAACATGATATGTTGCCCGTTCACCTCTATCATCATGCCGAGCAGATCTTCTGTTTTTGGTCTGAACTTCTGCTGGAAAGTAGTGCTCCGCAAAGTTTGAAATTTCTTCATTGATCATCTGTGCGACTATAGAACCTTCCACCCTACTTAAATTTTTCACCTTCTTCTTCAAATGGAACATATACCGCTCATACAGATACATCCATCTATACTGCACAGGACCACCAAGTTCCAATTCTCTTGCAAGGTGAATAGGAAGATGCTCCATAACATCAAAAAATGAGGGAGGAAATATCTTCTCAAGGTTGCACTGAATAACGGCAATGTTAGTCTTCAAATTTGTAATACCTTCAAGAGTCACTGATCTGCTGCATAAATCGCGGAAAAAAGCACTTATCCTGCAACAGCTTCATGAACTTTTCTTGGTAATAGTTCCTTGAAGGCAAACGGAAGGAGGCGCTGCATCATCACATGGCAATCGTGACTTTTCAAGCCAATAAACTTTCCTTCCTTTCTGTCGATACAGTTTCGCAAATTAGATGCGTAACCATCTGGAAACTCCACATCGTTTGAAATCCAATCAAAGAACGCATTTTTCCCCTCTGTATCAAGCCGGTATATGGGAAAAGGAGCCCTACCATTCTCATCAACTTGAAGTTCTGGACGAGCACATATATCGACTAAATCCAGTCTTGACTTCAAATTATCCTTTGTTTTACCTTTAACGTTAAGGATCGTGTTCATGAGATTGTCAAAAAAGTTCTTCTCAATATGCATGACATCTAAATTATGCCTTAGCAGATGATCCTCCCAGTATGGCAAATCAAAGAAAATACTTTTCTTGTGCCAGTTATGTAGTTCTCCAACTGCATCTACAGGAAACTGCTCATGTCCACCGACGTCTGGCGTCCTTTCAGCACCAAAATCTCTTAGTTGTGTCTTCAAAACTTTCCCACTAACTTCCTCAGGTGGACCATCAAACACCTGTTTGTTCTTCCTAAAGAAATTCTTACTCCGACGGTATGGATGATCATGTGGTAGGAATCGTCTGTGACAGTCAAACCAACACGTTTTTCTTCCGTTCTTTAGTTGGAAAGCATCTGTGTCATCTTGACAATATGGACATGATAGCCTCCCATGCGTTGTCCATCCAGATAACATACCATATGCTGGAAAATCACTTATTGTCCACATTAGTACTGCCCGCATTTGAAAGTTTTCTTTACACGAAATGTCGTATGTTTCAGCACCTTCACCCCATAGCTGTTGCAACTCATATATTAGTGGCTGAAGAAACACATCAAGCGATCTCTTAGGATGCTCTGGTCCGGGAACGAGAATGGAGAGAAACAAAAACTCTCGTCGCAAGCACAAGTTTGGGGGTAAGTTATATGGTGTAACAATGACTGGCCATAGAGAATATTGTCTTCCACTCTTCCCATACGGGCTGAAACCATCGGTACATAATCCAAGGTAGACATTTCTTCTCTCATATGCAAAGTCGGGATACTTTGATTGGAAATGCTTCCACGCTTTTGCATCTGAAGGATGTCTAATCTCACCATCTGTTGAGTGCTCCGCATGCCATCTCATTCGTTGCGCTGTCCGTTCCGAAAGATACAACCTCTGCAACCTTTCCTTCAAAGGCAAATACCACATCCTTTTATATGGCACTCTAACTCTTCCACTCGTATCTTTGTAACGAGGCTTCCCACAAAATTTGCATGTAATCCGCTGGTCATCCGCCCTCCAATAAATCATGCAGTTATCGCTGCATACATCTATTACCTCATACGGTAAACTAACACCAGATACAAGTTTCTGAACCTCATAGTATGAACCAGGAGCTACGTTATCCTCAGGAAGAATACCTTTTACAAATTCAGCTATCGCATCCACACAGTCTTCAGCCAAGTTATAATCTGTTTTAATGGACATCAGTCTTGTAGCATATGATAAAGCTGAATGACCATCTCTGCAACCTTCATACAAAGGTTGCTTTCCAGCATCCAACATATCATAAAATCTCCTAGCTTCTGCATTGGGTAAATCTTCCCCTCTAAAATGATCATTTACCATCTGCTCAACACCTACACCATAGTCTAAATCCGTTCTAATTGGTTCTTCTAATCTAACCGCCGGCCGAGGTTCGCTAGTACTACCAGGTTCATATCCTGTTTCCCCGTGATGATACCAAATTTTGTAACTTCGTGTAAACCCATTTAAAAAAATATGTGTCCAAACATCCAACTCTTTAATAACCTTTCTATTTTTACAATTAGAGCAAGGACATATTAACTTACCTGTTTCGGCTTCCGGTTGTCGTTTAACTAACCCCATGAATTCCTTTAGACCTCGTTCGTATTCTTTCGTAAGCAATTTCGTGTTCGGATCCAAATGAGGTCGATCCATCCAAGAACGATAATAATTTGAAGAAGACATGTTTTTGTGAAACGAAAATCGTGTGTAAAGATATTGGGAGGAGAGAAGAAGAAATGGAGTGAATGAAGAGGAAGAGGGGTGGGTGTATTTGTAGATGAAATCCAGCCGACAATACTGACGAAATTCCAAGGAAATTCCGAGGAAAACACCCGTTCCTCGGTATTTCCTCGGAATTATTGAAATCCCACAACGGCTCCCCCAACGGGTCTCTAACGGCTCCGACATACTGAGGAAATTCTGAGGAAATACCGAGGAATCCTCGGTATTTCCTCGGAATTCTTGAAATCACCCAACGGCTCTCCAAACGGGTCTCTAACGGCTCCAAACTTTCCTCGGTATCTTACAATTATCCGTCGGAAATTTCCCACGGACCGCGTTTCCTCGGAAATTCCTCGGAAATTTCCGAGGAAACGTGATGTCCTCGGAAATTTCCGACGAAATTCCGAGGAAAACTCTCTTCTCGGAGTTTCCTCGTTTTTTCGTCGGAAATTTCCGAGGAAATCATTTTCCCTCGGAATTTCCTCGGAATTTGAACGTTTTTTGTAGTGCTGTTAGCGATGAATGTATCTTTACCAGCAGAAACAGCTCGTTTAACTCATCTATGGAGAGCTCCCGAGGTTGAGGGTCACCATTCAAAGTCCATGAATTCTCTTCCTCAAGCTCGGACAACTTAGCTTTAACATTGTTCTCACAAGTTTCAGCAATCTCCTTGTCTCATAGAACGACAAATTGGTCGCTCAAATTTGCGACTACACTTGTAGTCGCAATATTTGGTTGCAAAATCCTTTTTTTTTCTTGTTGGGAAAACCCCCTTTTAAGTGAGGCACTGGTAAAGTGAGTGGTTGTGTTACTTACTACTTGCTAGTGAGCATTAAGATGATAAATGATAACGTTGGATTGTCTTCTAGATTTCCTTGAACAAATAAGAGCGTATGATATGGTTTCAGTTATATAAGGATGCATTCTTGCTAGTCTAGCACCTAAGTCACGGAGATGAATCAAATTGAGCAAACAAAAGTTGTGGAATAACTTCTGATACACCAACGACTTTTGTAGGATATAAACCACCTAAGTAGATATGGTTGTAGATATTATCTACCGGCAATCCATTTGTTCCAAGGAACAGAGAATCATAAAGAAAGTGTTTTCTTACGAAAGGAATATCAATATTTTGTGGCCTTTTAACATCCTTACAAGGCCCTTAGGCCATCATTAACGGGGTATCTTAACCCAGTTCTTATGTGCTTTTCTGATTAAAATAAATGAAAACTACCAATAACTTAAAAATCGTTTCCTAAAATGGAAACATAAGAAACGGTTTTAAAGTGTCACATGTGTTTTTCTTATGTGTTTCTTTCTCTCTCTTTCCTTTTTCTTCTCCCTTCGTCACATTTAATAATTAATATTCTATTAAGAATTTCTCATAGAGTTCGTGCGTTGATGATGCTCTTAGTGAGTTAAAGATTCAACACAGAAACTAGAAATGTTTAAAACTAAGAAACATAGAAACTAGAAATCTATTACATAATGGCAGAGTTTACTTTCCATCTAGAGTATCCATGTTAGCTTTTTCTTTTTACACATATCCTCGCTTTCTCTGTACCTAAAAAATCAAAACGTATGTAATAAATTTAACAACAACACAATATCCTCCAGAAGCCCATTATCAAAAGAAAGTCAACATATACTTTGGCCTATATGTTTTCCCTACATTCCTCCTCCCCAAATCTTTTATGTGATGTCACTGAAGATGTTTTTTTTTTTTTTTCTTTTTGCTTTTAATTGGATTAGGTTTTTACAGTTTTATTTCAGAGGATGTTCAAGTCTATATTTGTGGGAAGAAGATCCATCGTGAAAAAAAAAAAACGGTTCTCAAAGAAATATAGACACCCAATTTTGGATGTGAAACTCACACTCAAACAATTGAATGATGTTGGTTCATTCTTCATTTCTTCTTCATTACCTTTTTGGGTTTAAATCTTATGAGAAAAGTATGCTTTTATAATCCAAAGATGAACATTTTAATGGTTTTAAGCATTTGTGTATAACATATTATAATCTTAAAACTTGCATTTATGCATCATTAAGAGTGTATATACTTGCATTTGTCTATATTAGGTCTTGGAGGTGCTATCATGGAGTTTTGAGAGCATTTTGGAAGCATTTTAGAAGCATTTGAAGCTCATGAAGCAGAAGTTGTACTTCAAAAATCCGCCTGCTTAGGAGACCCGCCTGGCTAATCAAAGAAGTCTAAACTGGCAAGTTCAAGTACAAATTCGTCTGTCTGGAGACCCGCCTGGCTAAGCGAAGAAGTCTAAATTGGCAAGTTCAAGTACAAACCTGACCACTAAGGTATATCCTAGGTTGGCTCAGTTTGTTGGGCTGGCCCATTTTTTTTTTTTCACTTTGATACACCTATAAATAGGTATTAAACCTAATTAGCAAAAACAATCTTTTGTTCTTGGTGAAAACTTAAAAACCCTTTAAGTATTTCTCTTTAATTTAAGACAAGTTCTCCTTTTCTTTTGTTCATCTTTTTTTTTTTGTTTAGTCTTATTTTTCTTGTGATTATGCACTTCTCAATCTTGATTAAGTGTGTTTTCATCATGATTAGTGAGTAATTTAATTATTAGGCTCTTGAGGTAGGTAGATTATGGGTGATTAGGAGGTGATTAGAGTTTGTTGAAGCTTATTAGATTGATTCATTCTCTATTGATTGTTATTAATGCTGGAATAGGGCCAAATCCTTGTTTTTAGAAGCTAGGGTTTCTCTTGCACTGAAGGTGTTTGTGGAAATGCGTGAACCATGCTTAGCCAATGAGAATTGATGCTAGGTTGCTTAGTATGCTATTAAGTCTCGATTTAATGCATATTTCCCTTGTGAATTTCCAATGAAAGTTGATGATTTTTGATTGGTTGGCATAGAGTTAATTCATGAGAGTGAGTTGACTTACCTTTGAGGTCTTAGGTTTAGTAAAGTTCTTCATGATTGTGTTTAGCATTATCTAGTTACCAATTGATTACCTCTAAGTCATAGCCTCAACCTTTCCACCACATTCATAACCTCAACCTTTTAAGCTCTATCTGCTTTGATACCCAACTCTCCAATGGTTATTGTTTCACAATATTCAGAAGTGGAAGCATGTAGTTGGTAGGAGACCTTGTTGTTGACATGATGAAGGGTGACTCTCTTGTTGGGAAAGTCAATAATGGCACCAACAGTTGTAAGGAATGGTCTACCTGAAGGGAATGTCCTGAAATCAGACTTGTATTTATTCTAGTAAAGTCGTGATGTCGAGATAAGACAATCATATGATATTGGACGGTTATAATGTTTTGCTAGAAGCCGCTTATAACTTATGAGTTATGAACTCATTACCATTATCATATGATCCTATAGGGTCACACACCTAAGGAAACTGGATATTATAAATTGGGTTTTCATCATTAGAGTAATGATCATGATTAACGCATATAAGATATACGTCGATATCGTTTTTCTATGAGGGTGTCGATCGACACTAATAGTGAGTATCGATCGACACTAATAGTGAGTATCGATCGACACCACTCGGGATCGTCTTCTCGATCCTTGACTTTCTGTGAGGGTGTCGATCGACACCAATGGTGAGTGTCGATCGACACCTGTCGGCAACTCCAGCCTATATATATGATATGAGGGCTCGAGTTTGGGAGATAAGAGAAGTCTCTTGCAGCCACAAAAACACAGAGACAACCTTGAGAAAACCCAAGGCGAATCGTTCGCGGTACTAGCATCCCGTCGTCCAGTTTGTGTGCGTGTGGACTTCTGTAGAGGCGCAGCACTTGAGGCGCTTCCTGATCTCGATTACCTGATCTTCTTCCGCTGCAAATACTAAGGTATATTCGAGATTTGACATATATTCAACATAGATTCAATTGGCACAAGATCCGTGACTTAGGATTGTTGTTAGGGCTGTTTTAATTCGATTAAAACCTGAACGAAATCCTTCAGTGGTATCAGAGCGGTGTGTTTCTATTGAATCTGTTGAAATTTTGTAAGATCCCCTTGTTCAAAATCGTTTTTGACGAAGAACGCCGTTCTGGGTTCTTCGGTGTCGATCGACACCAATTAGGTTTTCTGTGAAAAGGTAGTGTCGATCGACACCAGTTCAGAACTTGCGTTCCTAGCTTGTTTAACTTAAGAATTTTTACAAGTAAAGAACGAGTTAAAAATCTGGAATATATAAGTGATATAAACTAGATTGATGTTCCGTTCCTCAAACCTAATATTAAGCTTTTAATATCTTCCCAATCTTGTCAACTGTCAAGGCTCGTTTCATTGTGTGATGGGTCTGCCAAAGCAGGGTGTCCGCAATTACATGAGTGAGGCAGGTTGTAATCGTTACTACGGACTTAAAAGATTGGTTTGCTTAACTGGGCTATCAAAATAGTTTTGGGCTCAGAGATATAGGATCGGATTTGATATAAGATATTAATCCGAGACAAGAATTATATATGATATAATTAGCAAAGTGTTGCTTACCTAAATAGCTAAAGTTTGGGCGATGGGCCAAAGCTCACTCAAATTTTTGTGAAATATGGATCTTGGATCATTATATTCAATTGAGGAAAATTGTTTTGAATATAATGTGAGTTTCTTAATTGTTAAGATTTCTCATCTCTTGAACATCGAAACTAAACTCTCATTTTGTGTTTTTCAGCTATGGCTAGCTCCCCTCACAGAAACACATTCTCGCTTCGATCCGTCCTTGAGAAGGACAAGCTTAATGGATCGAACTTCCTTGAATGGTATCGGAACTTGAGAATTGTTCTCAAGCAGGAGAAAAAGGAATATGTCCTTGAGAAGGTTCTCCCTGAGAAACCGAAATCCAATGCCGGACACGCTGAAAGGAATGCTTGGGAGAAGCATTCCAATGATGAGGTCGATGTGAGTTGTCTCATGCTGGCTACCATGAACTCGGACTTGCAGAAGCAATACGAGAACGTGGCGTCACCTGTTGAGATGATCACTAGCCTGAAAGGGATGTTTCAGGAGCAAGCACGAACTGAGAGATACCAGACGGTTAAGTCTCTCATTGAGTGCAAGCTACCAAAGGATGGTCCAGTTAGCCCACATGTCATTAAGATGATGGGTTATATTGATAACTTGGCAAAACTGGATTGTCCCCTTAGCCAAGAGTTGGCTACGGACATCATTCTGCAGTCGTTGCCGTCGAGCTTTGATCAGTTTATCATGAACTATAACATGAACAACATGACAAAGACTTTGACGGAACTGCATGGCATGCTCAAGACAGCTGAGCCAAACATCAAGAAGGGCACCCCTAATGTACTTATGGTGCAAGGGGGTAAAAAGTTTAAGAAACATGCTAAGGGTAAAGGAAAAGCTAAGGCATTCCCGATTGAGAATCAGGATAAGCCTGAGACTTCTTCCAAACCCAAACGCGGCCCTACTGATGCTGATAAATGCCATTACTGCAATAAGTCTGGGCATTGGAAGAGAAATTGCAAAGAGTATCTGGGAGATCTAAAGAACTCGAAGAAGACGTTTGAGACGACTTCTTCAGGTATCTATGTTATAGAAGTAAATGTTACTACTTCAGGTTCTAAGTCTTGGGTATTAGATACCGGCTGTGGCGCTCATATTTGTACAAATATGCAGGGTCTAAGCAACAGTAGAATGCTGGAGAAGGGACAAGTGGACCTACGCGTTGGGAATGGAGCAAGAGTTGCTGCATTGGCCGTAGGAACTTATCATTTGTCTTTCCCGTCAGGCTTCGTTTTAGAATTGAATAATTGCTACTATGTACCTGCTATAAGCAGAAACATCATTTCTATTTCTGTTTTGGATTTAGAAGACTTTCATTTTTCGATTAAAAACAAGTGTTGTTCTTTTGATCGTAATGAAATGTTTTATGGTAGCGCTCCATTAGAGAATGGACTTTATATTCTTAACCAATCTTTGCCTGTCTATAACATAAGTACTAAACGGTTAAGAACCAATGACTCGAACCCTACGTTTCTCTGGCATTGTCGTTTGGGCCACATCAATGAGAAAAGGATTCAAAAGCTTCATAATGATGGACTTTTGGACTCATTTGATTTTGAATCATTTGAGAAGTGTGAATCCTTATTGGGCAAAATGACAAAGGCCCCTTTCAACAAATTTAATGAAAGGGCCGGTGACCTATTGGGACTAATACATACCGATGTATGTGGTCCAATGAGTATTAGTGCTAGAGGAAACTTTCAGCACTTCATCACGTTTACTGATGACTTCAGTAGATTTGGTTATATCTATTTAATGAGACATAAATCGGAATCCTTTGAAAAGTTCAAGGAGTTCCAAAATGAAGTACAGAACCAACTTGGCAAAAGTATCAAAGCTCTTCGATCAGATCGTGGAGGTGAGTACTTAAGCCAAGAGTTCAGTGATCATCTGAGTAACTGTGTAATTGTTTCACAACTCACTTCTCCTGGAACACCTCAGTGGAATGGTGTGTCTGAAAGGAGGAATCGGACTTTATTGGATATGGTTCGATCAATGATGAGTCAAGTAGATCTTCCATTATCCTTTTGGGGATATGCTCTAGAAACGTCTGCGTTTACGCTAAACAGAGTTCCATCAAAATCAGTCGAGAAGACGCCATATGAGATGTGGACTGGAAAAGTTCCAAGTTTGTCTTTTCTAAAAATTTGGGGTTGTGAAGCTTATGTCAAGCGGTTGATATCTGATAAGCTTGAACCCAAATCTGATAAGTGCTACTTCGTTGGTTATCCTAAGGAAACCAAGGCTTACTACTTTTACAACCGTTCTGAGAACAATATGTTTGTTGCTAAGAACTGTGTTTTTCTTGAGAGAGAATTTCTTTCCAAGAAGAACAGTGGGAGTAAAGTACAACTCGAAGAAGTTAGAGAATCACAGGAGCCTGCTCAACCTGTCGAGGAAGAGCAGCGACTGGATCTACAAAGAGTTGTAGAGTCCGAACCTGTGATGCCAGAAGTTCGCAGATCCGAAAGGATTCGTCACGAGCCCGAGAGATATGGATTTCTTGTGACTAATTGTCATGATCTCTTGATCATTGACAGTGACGAACCTGCGACTTTCGAAGAAGCAATGATGGGCCCTGACTCTGAAAAGTGGTTTAAAGCCGCTGAATCCGAAATCGGTTCCATGTCACAAAACCAAGTATGGACTTTGGGTGATTTACCTGATGGTGTAAAAGCCATTGAGTGTAAATGGGTCTTCAAGAAGAAGATCGATGTGGATGGAGACGTTCAGATTTACAAAGCTAGGTTGGTGGCAAAAGGTTTCAAACAAGTTCAAGGTGTTGACTATGATGAAACCTATTCCCCAGTCGCTATGCTTAAATCTATTCGGATTCTCCTAGCAACAGCCGCTCATTATGATTATGAGATTTGGCAAATGGATGTGAAAACAGCTTTCCTTAACGGGATTCTGGAGGAGGATGTGTACATGACACAACCTCCGGGTTTCATTGATCCTAATGCTGCTGGGAAAGTATGCAAGCTTCATAAATCCATTTATGGATTGAAGCAAGCATCTCGGAGTTGGAACCTACGTTTTGATGAAGCAGTTAAAAAGTTTAACTTCATCAGAAACGAAGAGGAACCTTGCGTTTACAAAAAGACTAGTGGGAGCGCAGTTGCATTTCTCGTATTGTATGTAGACGACATACTTCTCATAGGAGATGATATTCCGTTACTTCAGTCAGTAAAGGACTGGCTCGGAAGTTGTTTCTCGATGAAAGACATGGGTGAAGCCGCCTATATTCTTGGAATAAGGATCTATAGAGATAGATCAAAGAGGCTGATTGGACTGTGCCAGGACACTTATATCGATAAGGTTCTACACAGGTTCAACATGCATGATTCCAAGAAGGGCTTGCTTCCGATGTCTCATGGCATTACTCTCAGCAAGAAGCAGAGTCCTTCGACACCTGCTGAGCGAGAGCGCATGAGTAGGATTCCTTTTGCTTCTGCAGTAGGATCTATTATGTATGCCATGCTTTGTACTCGTCCAGATGTTGCTTGTGCTTTAAGCATGACGAGTCGATACCAATCAGATCCCGGTGAGAGTCACTAGACTGCCGTCAAGACAATCCTGAAGTATTTGAGAAATACCAAGGATAAGTTCTTAGTGTACAGAGGAAGTGATGAGCTTGTAGTGAGTGGTTATACGGACGCCAGCTTTTAGACAGATAGAGACGATTTCCGATCTCAGTCTGGTTACGTCTTCTGTCTGAATGGAGGTGCAGTTAGTTGGAAGAGTTCCAAGCAAAGCACCGTGGCGGACTCAACGACGAGGCTGAATACATCGCTGCTTCTGAAGCGGCGAAGGAGGCTGTTTGGATTAGGAAGTTCATTACTGAGCTTGGTGTGATTCCTAGCATTTCTGAGCCTGTGGCATTGTTTTGTGACAACAATGGAGCCATAGCTCAGGCTAAGGAGCCCAGATCACATCAGAAATCCAAACACATTGAGAGGAGATATCATCTGATTCGTGATATCATTGAGAGAGGTGACGTCAAGATCAGCAGAGTTCCGACAGACGAGAACGTTGCTGACCCGTTGACTAAGCCACTCCCACGACCGAAGCATGAGAGTCATGCAGCTGCTATAGGCATTAGATTCCTTAAGCAGTAATCTTGTTTTAGTGGGAGTTATCATATTTATATTTTGATGTTCATGTAAACATACATTTGGTTATGTTTTATTTAATGAAATTGTTTCAGTAATATTTAATGGTGTTATTAAATAATTGTCAAAAAGTAATTTATGGCATTCTTATAGATCATCAAATACGTGATTTGATCATGAGACTCTATAAGTGATAGATGACATAAATTATTTGTGTCCATAGTCGAGGTTATCAAAGTTGGACATTGATAACCACGCGAGACTAGTATGTGAGGTGACTGATGACTAAGTTTCATGGAGTCATTAATAGGAGTATTAAAGTCAATCACATAGATATGTGTTAGAGAACACATGATCGGACATGACCCGCTAATGAGAACTCTACAAGATTGTTATATGAGTGTCATAAGAGTTTCTCATTACGACTATAGAGTATAGTCCTTGACCTGAGTTCATCATGTTTTCTTACATATGAATTGGTATGCTTTGACTCTGTCAAACGTCAGCCGTAACTGGTGGCTATAAAGGCATTGATTGGGCATATTATGAAGTATATAAGGATCAGGGATGGAACAAGATGGAATTTGTCCCTCCCATATAACGGGAGATAAATATCTCAGGGCCTATCGAAGATTTGATACTGGAAATGCGTGGCCGCGCTCAAACGGATTGAATGTCAATCGTTTGTCTTTTATCAGTATAAATCGGAGTTCGATAAACATGGTTTGGTTGATTAAGGATGACACGAGTTCTTGCCTTATGCCAGATCGAGATATAGAGACAAAGGGATTATGGGAATAGTTGATTCCAGTACAAGTGGGAGATTGAAGGGAATGTTCTGAAATCAGACTTGTATTTATTCTAGTAAAGTCGTGATGTCGAGATAAGACAATCATATGATATTGGACGGTTATAATGTTTTGCTAGAAGCCGCTTATAACTTATGAGTTATGAACTTTACCATTATCATATGATCCTATAGGGTCACACACCTAAGCAAACTGGATATTATAAATTGGGTTTTGATCATTAGAGTAATGATCATGATTAACGCATATAAGATATACGTCGATATCGTTTTTCTATGAGGGTGTCGATCGACACTAATAGTGAGTATCGATCGACACCACCGGGATCGTCTTCTCGATCCTGACTTTCTGTGAGGGTGTCGATCGACACCAATGGTGAGTGTCGATCGACACCTGTCGGCAACTCCAGCCTATATATATGATATGAGGGCTCGAGTTTGGGAGATAAGAGAAGTCTCTTGCAGCCACAAAAACACAGAGAAAACCTTGAGAAAACCCAAGGCGAATCGTTCGCGGTACTAGCATCCCGTCGTCCAGTTTGTGTGCGTGTGGACTTCTGTAGAGGCGCAGCACTTGAGGCGCTTCCTGATCTCGATTACCTGATCTTCTTCCGCTGCAAATACTAAGGTATATTCGAGATTTGACATATATTCAATATAGATTCAATTGGCACAAGATCCGTGACTTAGGATTGTTGTTAGGGCTGTTTTAATTCGATTAAAACCTGAACGAAATCCTTCACTACCAAGGATCAAATGAACTCTTCTATTTTCAACCATTTCCACAACAGTGAGATCTATTGGAATTGTGCAATCTTCAACATTCATAGGGTAATCCTTGATGACTCCAAGTGGATACTTAGAAGAAGCATCCCCAAGCATGATAGAAGATGTGAGAGCCTTCATTTCTTTGATCTCTAAACTCTTTACCATCTCAAGAGAAATCACATTCACACTAGTGCCAGAATCAGCAAGGGCATCATCAAGCTTTAAAAATATAAGAGAACGAGGTATTGTAAACTTCCCTTGATCTTCTAGCTTGGGAAGGATGGTGGGGTTGACTTGAGTTCTTTAGGTAATGTAGAGATTAGCATAAGCTCTTCTACATTCTCTTTTTTTTTTTTTTTGCTAGAATATCCTTAGTTAGCATCATTTGGAGATGAGCTTCATGCATATTCCCCATATGAGGCAGCTGAATACCAATCTCACTCATATCTTTCCAAAATTTGGAGATGATTTTCTTTTGAGCTTTAATGAGGAATCTACCTGGAACTGGAAGCTCGGACTCTTAAGGAGGAGGTTCAACCTTAGGGGTTTCTTCCTTTCCAATGACCTTTGAGACCTCTTTCTTTTCCGTATGTCTCTCTTCCACTTTCACAATCTTTCCAATAACTGAATTCCCAACACTATAACCATGAAGAAGTCTGGAGATTTCCTATATTGCCTGTTAATTCTCATCAAGTTGGCTGTCTCTCATAGCTCTTGGAGGGCTAGTGGAGTTTACCTCATTACCATCATTAGAGAAGATGGCATTGACATACTCTTTGGGGTTAGGCTTAGGTTTTCCAGGTAGTTGAGCCATTGTTCTCTTGGAGGTAGAGGGCACTTGTGAAATTTGATTGTCTAAGGTCTTCAAGTGTTGCTACAAACTCTCAACTTTGGCATTGAATTCACTTTTCATGGTGCTCATTTCAGTAGCAGATCTTCCTTGGCCTTGTAGGAGCTGCCGAAGCAAAGAATTTGTATCCTCTTCAGAGTTGAAGTTATCCTCTTCAGAGTTGAAGTTGGAAAAACTCCCTTGGCCTTGCATAGATAGGTTCCCTTGATAGTAGAAACCTTGATTGTTGTAATATGGCTTGGTTCGGAAGTTTCCCTCGTTTGTATTGAGGTTTTGCTAAAGGTTCCCTTGAAGGGTGGTGGGGTTCTGAGCTTGTTGTTGAGGATAGGTCTGTGCTTGAGGGTTCTCCACATTGTTGCTTCTATAGGAAAGATTATGATAATTCCTATAGTTGGCATTGAAGCCTTTTTGGTAACCTTGACCTCCTATGTAATTTATCTCTTCTTGGCCTGCTTCTGCCATCTCTGTATTACCTCCTTGGTATCCTTGTCCTTGATCAAACTCACCAACAAAGTTGACAGCTCTTTGGTTGGCATTAAGGAGTTTGTCTATCTTCTCATTGAGAGCCAACATCTGCTTTCTTTGATCCTCACCACTTTCCCTTGTGGTTCTATCATAATCTTCTCCATAGGCTGAGTTGCTTTGGTAGAGATTCTCTACAACGAGCATCCCATCAGCTTCAGAAAGTCCCAAGAAATTTCCATTTTTGGCTGTGTCTAGCATCATCCTATACCTAGGAAGGGCTCCTCTATAGAGTGTTGTGAGTAGGCTTTCCTTGGAGAACCCATGGTGTGGGCATTGAAGTGTGTGTAGCCTTTAATTCTCTCCGAAGCTTCTCCAAAATTCCCATTCCCCCTTTGAGCAAAGCTTTATATTTCATTCCTCAGTCTTGCTATTCTTGAAGTGGAGAAGAACTTTGAAAGAAATTTTTTCTTACATTGGTCCCAATAAGTGATTTTCCTTGAGGTAAGCTCTTTTCCAATAGATGTGCTTTATCCCCAAGTGTGAAGGGGAAAAGCCTAAGCTTGAATGAATCTTCAGACACTCCATTCATTTTGACTGTGCCACAAAGCATGTCAAACTTATTAAGATGATCAAGAGGGTCCTCCATAGATAGTCCATTGAACTTGTTGCTCTGAAAAATGTTGAGCAAACTTCCTTTGATTTCAAAATTGTTGTTCTCAATTGGAAGAGGTCTGGTTCCACATCTGTTTCAATAGATGTTGGGGGCATCTATTTCTCCAATCGCCCTGGCTGGTCTCTCTTGAGCTCTAGGAGCATTTCCAATATGCCCTTGAGTTTGTTGTGGTTCCTGTTGGTGATGTTCCATTTTACCTAACTCTTCAAAATGATTAACCTTTTCCTGAACTCTTCTTTTTCTAGCAAGTTGTCTCTCCAAGGCTTTGATGTCCTCAACCCTATGAAGTAAGTTTGTAGGTCCTCTACTTCCTAGGTTATACACGAAATCTGCAAGATTAAGTACACAAGGAAGAAACAAAAGTGGAACTGGTTATGGTGGTTTAGCCTCAAACAATCAATCAATCTCTAATTGCTAATTTACTATCCCAAGATGGCAATGGGGCCAAATTGATACATGATTTTAGACTTGATGAATTGAGTCACAAGACATAAAAAGCCATGTATCATGTATTACAGAAGCAAGAAAGGTCGGAGTTTGTACTCCGGTTCATTATGCAGTGGATCCTCTGATTCACTGCTTGACATCTGGTACATCGTGGCCGTCTTTGTTAAATATGTTTTTTTAGAGTGTAGTGCCAATTGTATTGTTGAGGAATGGTTGGCTGATATTGCTGCTCAGATTGGGGAGGCCATCGCTAAACTCCATGATGGTGGCTTGGCTCATGGTGACTTCACCACATCAAAATGTTTAACAGAAGTGGAACAAAATAGCTGGTAAGAGTCTTCGATAGGTTTGTGGTATTTTCAATCGATTAGTTACTTACAATCAATGACTACATGATATAGCTTCCCCCATGTACTAATTGATTTCAGCTTCATTTTCACATTGACCTTACCTGAATACAAAGCTGATGACCTATATGTTCTTGTAAGAGCCTTACTCTCAGTGCATTCTTCATGAAGAAATGTGGTAAGATTGATGCATATCATTACTTCACTAATTTTTCTGAGACAGTTTGTTGTTGTCTCAAATGGCGTATTGTATACTGACAGCATATTGGAAGTCCTCAGATCAATGGACAACCACATTTAACAAGCTCATGCAAGGTTCTATTTCTCTCAAACCCTCTTCGTAACCACTTAAAACATAACCTTTGTTTTCAAATCTTAAAAGATGACTACTTTGGGTTATGCATTATGAGAAGGAAAGCGGATTATGATTGGATTAGCTAAGATTTCACACAGTATATTTGTATTGATCCGAGGGTATTTAGCCTAGTGAATTACACAAGAACTGCATATAAGAAATGTAATTATAAGCAAACGAAAATGTATATATTGATATTGCCTTAGGCCCTAGAAGCCCGGAAAGACCCTGTTACAGTGGTTAGGATATCATATTTATACTAATATTTACATTTAATTCACTTAATCAATATGATTATTCTTTTTAAATATGTCCGTTTCGATCTTGTGATGAATATAATAACGCAACATTTTGACTTCCTTCGAACTACTCAGGTCCTCGCATCCTTCTGCTCTATGTTCGAGATCCGAGCTCTTCAGCTCAAAATCGTAGGTTCGCTTCGTGTATCTTTTGACCTCCTCGCTCCGTCTTTTGGCTTGAGTTCTTAATTTGCTGGTTTGTTGACTGTTGACTTTCTTATGATGATGTGCCTCCATAACATGGCACAATTAATGGGATCCGACCGGGGTTCAGGATTCGACACCAACAACTACAAACCAAATTATTTAAGAAATTTAACAATCTATTTTTTCCAACATGTATGCATTCCTGAGTTAATAAAATTTTTTAGTTTAGTAAACCAGAGACGAAATTTGAATATATTCTTTTATCAGTAAGATGCAATTTTATTAAGCACTTTTTAAATATTTATTACTTTTTTAGAAATTACAATCATATTCAAACACATATTTCATCTTTTTCTGATCAAATTAACATGATTTCAAAATTTCATCTGTTTATCGATCAAAAATCACATTTTATGATAGGATATACGTAACTAACATTCAATCAAAGCTTTCCACATATTATTAGTACTAGGAATTTCCTGCGCGAAGCGCGGGTTAGTCATAGTTATTTTGAAATATAGTAATTACTCATATATATCACTATTAAAATAAATTATACATATCAACAACAATTATCTTTTAAAATTAATATAATTACAAATATATAAAATTCTGTGGGTAGTTAAATATTTGAAATTGCATTTCTATTAATTAATAGGTGTAAAAATCTACAAATCAAGTTTACTAATTTTAAAACCTTATTCGGGTTTAATTGTGATAAAATACTTCGGTTGATGATTGATGATCAGTTCGTCAATAAAAAAATTAAAGTATTTTTGATTTATTTATTGTTTTTGAAATAAAACAATAAAAATGATTTGTATTTATATATTTAAATGTAGGAATACCAATACAATGATTGATTCATGATATTATTTGAAAAAAAGCTGATGAACATAAAAATCAAAATATAAATCAGATTTTCACCTTTAAATAATTTATAATTTTAATTATTAATTATGTGTAAGGTGCATCAAAATGTTGATAGTTTACTGCAGAAATTAGCACTTAGATAGATTAATTCTTACCTTTTTAGATAATTATATCCATTTTAATTAGCTTGTGGAAAATATGGCAAAAGAAAAACAATTGTGTCTTAGTAGACAGACCTGGCATTTAGTGTTATTATTTAGTTTTTTTTTCCCTCGGTCCATCGTATTGTGCATTTTGCAAACCTTTATTTTCTTTTCGTTTCTTTATAGTGACGGTTGAATAATCAAAGGATTGAAGAAGGAGAAGTAGAAGTAGAAGTAGAAGAAGAAGAATGTGGTTTAATAGTGATTGATCATATGATCTCTTTGTCGAATTTTTGGTATATCTACAGTTAATATTGCAATTAATCATTTTGGGTAATCAATATTATTTTGGTTGATTCAGAATATTTGGTTTAATGTTGTGAAAACTCTAATTAAATTCGAAATTTGCAATCAAATATTTGTTATATTTGACATAAACATGGTTTATCTTAATGATGTATATCTACTAGTTATATTAATGATATTACAAAATAGACAAAATTTATTACCATATGGTGTATATTATGAGTTCAAAAATAGATTTTTGTTACAACACGAGATTACAAATTGTAAAAATAAAATGTCACTTCAATATGTTATATGTAACCTAATATTGTCAATATGTGGAGTTAGTTACTATAATTCATAGCGAAAATTTGTTTAAATAGAGAAAATATACAGCACACCTAAATTAAGTTTTGAAAAATCAATACACATATTTACCTAACTAAAAAAAAAAAATTGACCTTGTAAAAATAGTAATTTCTAAATCAGGTAAAGCTACCTTTTCAGTTTTATATTCACAGTTCTTACATAATGACAGCTCAAACATAGAAGAAAGTTTGTATTGTCTTCATGATTGTAACGTTGTTTACAATGTTGTCGGCACAGCTTTCTGACTCCACCATGGTAGATGCATGTATAAAAAATTGTATCATAAATCAGTACATGAAAGCATAAAAAAAAACGCAACTCCACCGATATGTGACAACCCTTGCACGATAATTTGTGATCCAATGAGTAATGAGCGATACATCATTCCTTCTAAACGTTATCATGATCCTGGAAAAAAGGTTTTGTAACTCATTTAGTTGGGTATGTCGGTAATTGGAGAGTTTGAGACTGCAAATTGTTTCTTTTTCAATTCATAAGTTATATATTTATATTTGTATCATTTGATCAAGAAATATTTATGTATGAATATTTATTAATTTTATATTAAAAACCATATAAACTATAAATTACAGTAGAATTTATTTTACTATTAGTTGAAAACTCTAAAATCTTTAAAATATATGTATTTTTAAACAATACCTTTTATGAGAGTTTCTCCATTGATATTCTATTTTTGCATATAAACACTATTTTTGTAAAAAACGATGTTAAATCAACTCTTTTTTATTTGCTTTATTTATGTTACTTCTATTGTCATCTACTATAGTTATTCAAATTATAATCCCTCAAACATTATTTGAAAAGTGATTTTTTCTCATTTGCTAATATGCCATCCCCACATTGATTATTACAAAAACAAAATGACATGGCTTATGAAACATTATGACATGGCATCAAGTTAATTGTGACATGGATAAATTCATATTTTTGCAATATGTTTTGAACTATAGTGATTACTGATATATATCACCATTAAATAAATTATACATATAGAAAATAATGATCTCTTAAAATTAATGTAATTGTAAATATATAAAATTCTGTGCATAGTTTAATATTTAAAAGTTCACTTCAATGTCGTTATGTGTGACATATAGTTCGTGTAGTTTTTGATTCATTTACTTTCTCTAGATGTGTAGTCATGTGATGGGTACTCTTTCGTGTAGCTGAAAACTAGTTTTCCTAAATTAATTAATAATTGTAAAAATCGACTAATCAAGTTTCCTAATTATTTTAGCTTATTTGGAAACAATTGCGATAAAGTACTTTAGTTTATGATTGATTGTCAGGTTGTCACGCTAATAAACAAATTTAATTATTTTTGATAAGTTTATTGTCTTTTAAATAAGACAATAAAAAATCATTTGAATTTATATATTTAATGTAGGAAAACCAAACTACAATGATTGATTATATAATTTGATTTGAAAAAAGCTGATGAAGCTAAAAATCAAAATATAAATCAGATATTCAGCTTTAAATAAAATAAAATTTTAAATTATTATAAGTGTATGGTGCAGCAAACTGTCGATAGTTTAGTGCAGAATTTAGCATTTACATAGATTAACCCTTACATTTTTAGATAATTATATCCATTTTAATTAGCTGGTAGAAAAGATGGAAGAAGAAAAGTTATTGTAGTCTTAGTAAACAGTTCTGGCTTTTAGTGTTTTTTTTTTTTCTTACCTAGGTCCAACCGTCCAATGTATTGTGCATTTCATCTACAAACTTATATTTTTGTTTCTTTTCTTTATAGTCAGGATTGAATAATCAAAGGATTGAAGAAGGAGAAGTAGCAGAAGAAGAATGGAGTTTAAGAATGATTGATCATATGATATCTTTATTGAATTTCCGGTATAGCTACGATCATTTTGGTTAATCAATATTAGTTTGGTTTATTCAGAATATTTGGTTTAATGTTGTGAAAACTCTAACTAAATTCGAAATTTGCCATCAAATATTTGTTTATATTTGACATAAACATGGTTTATCATAATGATGTATGTGTACTTGTTATATTAATGATATTACTAAAATTGACAAAATTCATTACCATATGGTGTATAGTATGAGTTCAAAAATAGATTTTTTATTATAACACGAGATTACAAATTGTAAAAATAAAATGTCACATCAATATGTTACATGTAAACTAATATTGACAATATGTGTAGTTAGTTACTATAATTCATAGCGAAAATTTGTTTAAATAGTGAAAACATACAGCACACCTAAATTTTTTTTTTTCTGAACAAATCTTTCACTATAATATAAAGGAAACAGAGTTGATCGCCTAAGGGAAAAACGAAAAGTGAACAAGACAGATTTTGCTCAAGTATTCGCAGTAGAGTTTTCCAATCTTGGAATAAAGAAAAGGAGATAGAGAGCAAAGAAGAGCAGATGAGATGAATGTCAAACAGCAGTCCTTCGAGCTCTGTGCACCAGGTGCGAGTTTGGAGATGGTTGATGAGGGTCTCGAATCTGATAAGAGAATCAGAGATTGGTGCCCCAGATTAACTTCAGATGAGAGAGCAGTCTTTACCGCAAGAGCTTCCCCGCGGAGGGCAGAGGCTATATGATTGCGGTTTAAAGAGAGTGAGCAAATAGCTCGATTTTGTTGGTCTTTAATTACCCACCCAAAACCTCCCAATCCGGTGTTGGCCTCCCAAGCTGCGTCAACATAACTGCGAAGCAACGAACGTTCGGGAGGAATATCCGGGGGTCTGGTTGGGGAAGAAGATGACCAGCACACCTAAATTAAGTTTTAAAAAATCAATCGACATATATACCTAACTAAGAAAAAAAAAACAAATTGACATTGTAAAAATAGTAAATTCTAAAACAAGGTATACCTACCTTTACTATATAAATGGTTTCGTTTCACACCACAATTTATAAAAAAAATAAAAAAATTTTAGAGTTAGACGTTTTCATATTCACAGTTTTTACATAATGGCAGCTCAAACATCGAAAAAAGTTTGTATTGTCTTCATTATTGTAACATTGTTTACAATGTTGTCGGCACAGCTTTCTGACTCCACTACGAAAGATGCGTGTATTAAAGATTGTATCATAAATCAGTGCATGAAAGCGTCAGAAAAAGCGACTCCAGCGATATGTGACAACCCTTGCACGATAATTTGTGATCCATTGAGTCATGAGCAATACGTCGTTCCTTCTAAAAGTTATCATGATCCTGTAAAAAGGTTTTGTAGCTCATTTAGTTGGATATGTCGGTAATTGGAGAGTTTGAGACTGCAAATTGTTTCTTTTTCAATGCATAAGTTATATATATATATATATATATATATATATTTGTATCATTTGATCAAGAAATATTTATGTATGCGTATTTATTAATTTTATATAACAAAAATCATATAAACTATGAATTACGGTAGAATTTATTTTACTGAGTATAAGCTGAAAACTCTAAAATCTATAAAATAATGTATTTTAAAATAATACATTTTATTAGAGTTTCTCCAATGATAGTCTACTTTTGCATATAAACACTGTTATTGTAAAAAAAAAAAGTTACGTCAACTCATTTTTATTTGCTTAATTTATGTTACTTATATTGTCATCTACTATAGTTATTCAAATTATAATCCCTCCAACATTATTGAAAAAGTGAATTTTTCTCATTTGCTATTATGTCATCCTCACATTGATTATTACAAAAACAAAATGACATGGCTTTCGAAAAATTATGATATGGCATCAAGTTAATTATGACATGGATAAATTCATACTTTTTGCAATATGTTTTAAAATATAGTAAATACTGATATATATCACCATTAAATAAATTATACAAATAGACAAAAATAAACTTTTAAATTTAATGTAATTGTAAATATATAAAATTCTGCGCATAGTTAAATATTTAAATTTGCACTTAAATTAATTAATAGGTGTAAAAATCGACTAATCAAGTTTGCCTAATATTTTTAGCTTATTCGGGAACAATTGCGATAAAGTATTTTAGTTGATGATTGATGGTCAGTTGTCACATTAATAAACAAATTGAATTATTTTTGATTAGTTTATTGTTTTTTTAAATAAAACAACAAATAATCATTTGAATTTATTTATTTAAGTTTTAAAAAAATCAATCGACATATTTGCCTAACTAAGAAAAAAAATTGACATTGTAAAAATAGTAATTTCTAAAAACAAGTAAAGCTACCTTTAGTATATAAATCATTTCGTTTCACACCACAATTTATATAAAAATTATTAAAGTAAGAAGTTTGCGTATTCACAGTTTTTACATAATGACAGCTCAAACATCGAAGAAAGTTTGTATTGTCTTCGTGATTGTAATGTTGTTTACAATGTTGTCGGCACAGCTTTCTGACTCCACCAGGATAGATGTGTGTATAAAAGATTGTATCATAAATCAGTGCATGAAAGCGTAATAAAAAGCGACTCCAGCGATATGTAACAACTCTTGCACGATAGTTTGTGACCCATTGAGTCATGAGCGATACGTCGTTCCTTCTAAACGTTATCATGATCCTGTAAAAAGGTTTTGTAACTCATTTAGTTGGGTATGTCGGTTATTGGACAGTTTGAGACTGCAAATTGTTTCTTTTTCAATGCATAAGTTATATATTTATATTTGTATCATTTGATCAAGAAATATTAATGTATGCGTATTTATTAATTTTATATAACAAAAATATATAAACTATGAAATACATTATAATTTGTTTTGCTGAGTAGGCCTGGGCATTCGGGTGTACTCCCTGGGTTCAGTTCGGGTTCAATCAGGTTTTGGTTTTTCGGATTTACAAATTTCAGCCCCATTTGGTTATTGACAAAAATCGGTTCGGTCTCGGTTCAGTATTTCCCGGGTTCGGTTCGGATTCAATACCTCACAAAAGTTACACAAATAACCGAAATAAATTCGGCTCGGATAGTAGATCTGGTTTTCAGAACCGAAATATATATTACACTACCTAAAACCCGATTTGTAAGCTAACAAGTTGTTATTAACATAAACAAAAGAAGATTGCAAAGACATAATTAAAATTAGAATAGAAACTCTTATTGAAATCGAAATCAAATTCAACATTGTTCAAATATGAGACCAAAACCAATTATTAAAACTCAAACAAAAGCAACATTATTCATCTGAAACAAACTGAAATGAAATTCAAACTTCAAACTGCAGCCAAATACGAACTTGCAACCTTCAAACACCAACTTTAATTGTCTTCAAGACTCACACTCTCAAACTCTGAAAAAGAAGACAAACAAAGAGAAACTTAGACATATGAAGAAGCAATTAGACATGAACGAAAATACAAGCTATCTAGCATTAAAGAAACAAGAGCATACCTTTCTCAAGTTTATCTAGCATTTCAACTTCCGCAAGTATCTCTTCATTTGTCGTCACTTTTCCAGCTAACTTGATATCTGCGTGCAACCATTGCTCAGTGCAACCATTGCTTAATGCACATCAGAACTTCAATCATATAGTGACTTAGACAACTTCTATGCGGTTCCAAGATCCTTCCACTAGTGCTAAAAGCACTTTCTGAGGCAACAGATGACACTTGCATTGCAAGTAGGTCTCTAGCCATTTCCGCTAAGATAGGAAGCTTAGTTTTGTGCACCTTCCACCACGAGAGAATGTCGAACTCCATGCCCATCAACAGTTTTGGATTCTCCACAGGTTCCTTCAAGTAGATTTCAAATTCATCTCTTGTCTCCTCTACTGTTTCAGCTACTAGCTCCTCCGCTCATAACCAAAATCTTCAACAACCAACTCCATTCTATCTCCGGATTGATCTTGAGTCTCCTCAGCACTTATAGATGATGATGCTTCTGTTGACTGAGATGACTTAACAGTACTACTACTAGACCTTCTAAAACGGCTTCCATATTCTTTAAACATGCAGCTAAGAAGATCACCAATAGATTTACCCATTTCTCTAGACTCATAACTATCCTTCTCATACAACTTCTCAAAACACATCTTAGCGAAATCCATTTTATTCCTAGGATCAAATATGGTGGCAACAATCAACATCCTATTGACGTTTTTCATGCCATCCCAATACTTCGAAAACTTTTGCAGCATCTCAGAAGCTTTCAAGTTCAAGTCTGGGTCTATGCTACTAGCCAATAAGGTTAAATTCCTCTCAATTGTCACTAACTCACTATAGCACTTATAGGAATTAACCTTAGTTGATGCGGAGACAACCAATGTACTATTATAGAAACTGATCAAAAATCTCTTTAGTTTCTCCACAGCATTCCATTCACTAGTACAAGGCGGTCCACACCTCTTAGACCCATTTTCTATCTCTATGAAGTTGTCATTGTACAACCTATCCTCGGCTTCCATCCTATCAAATGCCACCTTAAATTGTAATGCTCTATACAGCATGAGAAATGTTGAGTTCAACCTAGTTTTCACATCCAAAGGCAAACTACCCCGTGTCATCTTCCCAGTAGTAACTCTAAGATCAAATGCATTCAACCTATGTGTAGAAGATCTAACATATTGAACAGCATTCCGAATAGCCATCAGATTGTCACCTACGTCACTCAAGCCCTCTTTTGCTATCAAGTTAATGATATGCGCACAACACCTTATGTGAAGAAAGTTTCCATATAAGACAAACGCTTCAGGAGAGCCAAAACTAAATTCCCTATGGAACCGTTTTATAGCAGAAATATTTGCAGTGGCATTATCAACCGTGATGCAGAAAACTTTATCAATTCCCCATTCAGCTAAGTACTCTAAGAGGATAGTCTGACCTTTATGATCCATCACATATTTGAAGCCAATAATCAGCTTCTTGAGTTTCCAAGTATCATCTACGAAGTGTGCAGTTACCACCATATAACTAGCACCTGATAACAACACAAACAACATGTTAGTTATATCATTTGTTTAAGCGGTTTGAATCTTAAAGTTTGACAAATAAAACTACTATTAATGCACATTACCTGTGACTTGGGAAACCCAGATATCAGTTGTAAGAGAGACTCGCTGCTTGTTTGAAGCCAACCACTTCTTCAGTGCTGCTTTCTTATTCACAAACATTTTCACAATGTCTCTAGTTGCAGTCTGCCTTGAGTGAGGCTTAAAAAGGTTCACCTTGACACAAAGAATTAAAAATTATAGTTAGTTTTAGAGGTACTCTACAACATTCAGACAAAACAAAAAATAGATAGAACAAACGATCTTACCTTACTACAATAGTGTTTCCAAGCTGTACTTTCAATGAATGAAAGAGGCAACTCAGCTAACACCAGTAGCTCATTAGTGGCTTCACGGAAAACATGCTCAGGGACTTTTGATATCTTCAAACCACCTTCATTACTAATCTCCTTTTGATTCTTCGCACGAGTGGTCAACCAGCTTTGGTGCTCCTTGCAAACTTCCAAATGCTTTTTGAGGTTTGAAGTACCAAACTTTGTTGCACATGAGAAGATCTTCTGGCAAAAGTGATATATGCATTTGTCACGGCATTCCTTCGTTCTGGTGAAATGGTTCCACACATCGGACCTTGTCACCGCCACTTTTGGCACCTTATGTGCTTGAGAATTATCTCCAGATGGTGCACATGTTTCCTTCCTCTTCTCTGCGTTAAGTTCTTCATTTTTGTCACCTTCAGAGTTGTGTGACCTTGGAGCGGATGAAGAAGCCATCTGTAATTTAAAATTCAAACTGAAAAAGTCAGAACATCAAGCTAAATTTTTATAAACAACTTAAGCTATCTCGTATGAATCAAACAAATTAAGAAACGATTGAATAAAATGATTGAATCAAACAAAATAAGAAATGATTGAATAAAACGATTGAATCAAACAAGCTATCTCGTATAAATCATTCCTACGAACAACAAACTAACCAAGTCAGAAACAGCAAGAACAAACTAACATACTTGGAAACAACAACTTCAAAGAGACTAAGAGACTTCACTCGTGAAACTAAAATACTTGGAAACAACAAATCAAGACACTCTTAAGTGTGACATAGAACATGAGATGAACACAATGTGGGAACCGAAATTCACACAATCGATTTCGTAACTTAAATTGGGGGATTCCGAGATTTCTAGAAAGAACTCGAGAAAAGAGATCGTAAACTTTTATTGACTTGTTGTCGAATAAGACTTTTCGTACAATGTTCGTATGCAAAAGTTATAGACCAAAGCCTAAGCCGTAAAGTACGAGAAGTAGGGATGATTTGAAAATGAATACAAAGGTCTCTATTTATACTAATTAGTCTATGGTCTCGAGAGTTCGTCTTAGCGATGTGGGACGTTAAGAAATCCTTCTCCAGCCGCCGACTTTGACCTAGGGCGGCACGGCCCGCGAGCTTGTCTCCTCCAATCTGGCCCGATTACATATTTTGGCCCAGCTTATCTTTGTGCCTTTGGTTCGATCCTTCCTTTGGTTTAATCGTGGCTTGATGTTTTGATTTTGGTTTTATACTTGGAATCCTTGATGTTTTCGTATATCTTGATCAGCATGAAGTTATCCGTAAAACGACATGAAGTTTTACGAGAACGGCACGATGTTTCGGAAGGAACCTGCGAAGACAAAAGACTTAGTTTTTATTTTGGACGTTTCGTACGAAACGTATTTTCCGTTTGGAGTTTCCGTAATCCTTCTTGGAAAATACGAAGTCGAATCCCAATGATCGGGAGAAGTCAGCTCGGGAATGTTGATCAACTGTTTCCGAAATTAGGATCATGCTAAGCTAAGATCAACATTATAGCTCGGCCAAAGTCTTGGCTTGGAGAATACGCAAAGATACGAATTATACGACAGTCGTAGAAAACTCAGTTCTGCAGATTTCGAGATGATGGTGCCGAGCTGAATGACATGGGTTCAGCTCGGCACGTTTTTGAGCAAAATGTGCCGAGCTGAATGTCATGAGTTCAGCTCGGCATGTTCTTGACGTGAAGGTGCTGAGATGAATGTCACGGGTTCAGCTCGGCACGCTTTGGCCTTGAAGGTGCCAAGCTGAATGTCGTGAATTCAGCTTGATACGTTTGAGCTTGGTTCTGCCGAGCTGAAAGACGTGGGTTCAGCTTGGGACATGCTGTGCCAGATGCTGCCGAGCTGAATGCCATGAGTCCACCACGGCAGAGTGTTGGACATTTCAGCTAGGCACGTTTTTGTTTACGGAAAAGACGTTTTCTCGTATAAGTTGATTCGAGCGGTTTACGTACGTAATTCAGCTCGACAATGCAAGATTCAGCTCGGCATTGTCTAGCTGAATTCATGTCGGCATGTAGGAGAGGGAGTCCAGGTTGGCACCACCTGATGGAATCCAGGTCGGCACCTTCGGGGATTCCAGGTCGGCGCCTTAGCTATTTTCCGTAAAGATCAGCTTGGCTAGTTTCCGCAAAGATCAACTTGGCCGTGCTGGTTTTTCTCCGCAAACTTATGGTTTATACGAACACGGGAGTTGACTTGGAATTCTGTATTTTACGATCGTTGGAATCTCTTCGATGTTTAGGCATTTCTATCCGTTAATCTAGAGAGTGCGGGTTTTGACCCCAACAGTTAGCCCCCTAGCTCGTTAGTCTCGGTGTAGATGACGACGAGGTTGATGTTATATGTATACGAGGTTAAGGGCTAGAATGTTGACAAGTTGACAACTCGACTTTCGTTTCGGCAACTCTATACTCTTTATCGGGACAAGGATGGTTTTGAAAAATGTTTTTCCGAGTGAATTTAGACGAAGCCTTCTTCGGAAAGTGTTTTTCCTTAAGTGTTGGCCTTCTCGTCATATTCTTGTTCTTGCAGAACTCAATGTTTGGCTGGGAAGAAATTTATGTGCCGAGCTGAACATTCAGCTCGACAAAGAGTTTTGTGCCGAGCTGAATGTCCAGCTCGGCGAGTGACGGGGAGAAAGGAGAAAGACCATGTCCCGGGAACTTCCCTATCCACCGAAAACTCCATGTAAGAGTTGAGAGCTTCTTGTCAGGTTCCCGATGAGGTTGAGTTTACCGTTCCGGATGACGACGACCGAGTTGAGCATCCTCCTTCGGATTACTTCTCGATGTATGAATGTTTTGTCAAGGACTGTCTCCTTTGTTTTCCGATACATGTGCTCATCCTCCAATTCCTTATGAAGCACAACCTGGCTCTTTCCCAGATCTCGACCCGGGGGCTGCGCCACTTAGTCGGGGTTATCGTGAGAAGAAGGGAATGTGGTATCAGAATCGGACTTTGGCATTTGATGGAAATGTTCGCATTTAGGAAGTCCAAGGGTAACCTATCCTACTATATTTATCCGAAAAAGCATTGGGGTTCGATCATAAAAGATTTCCAAAGCAAAGATAATATATGCAAGGACTATTTCTTCTACGTCCGTATTCACGATAGTTCGATCGATCCCCATTTCGGGTTCGAGACGACGACCGAGTGGTCGCTTGTTGGTAGTTTATTTTGGCGGTTCTGGGGTTTTTCACTTTCGTGCTTTTCCCTTGTTCCGCTCATTTGATGGTTTGCTTTTTGTGCAGCTCGTCATCTCCTTTCGAAGTTTCCCTTGGACATTGTCGAAGTTACTGAGCTTCTCCGGTCGGCGAGGACTCATTGGAAGCGAGGTTTTTCGTTAGAAAGGGTCCAGCGAGCTCGAGCTTTGCCCGACAGGAAACCCTTCGTTGAAAAGAACCCGAACTTTGGATGAATTTGGACCAAGTTCATGAACAATTTGATCCTTCGGCTGATGAAGTGGATGACGTTCCCCTAGTGTCGAGACCGCTGCGGGCTTGTCGTGTTTCGGTCGACAAAGGGAAAGGCATTGCCGAAGAGGATGTCAAGAAGGAGAGCAGGCGTTCTTCTCGGAGATGCAATGCTGAAGACGATGGGTAGAAGCTCATGGCCGATGCATCCAAGGAGTTACCTCAGGATGATGACTTGGCCGCTGCTTTGCTTTTGACGGTTCGTCCATCCGAGGCGATTCATCCTCCAATCGGCCGTATTACTTGTGGGAAGGAGTATGAGAATACATCCCGGACTGGTGAAGAGGTGTGTAATGTCAATTCGTTTTGCTTTGTTCGATGATGGTTTTTTTACCAAGTTTTCTTTTCGCTCGCAGTTCCTTGGCCAGTTCAACCGTAGGATCAGCTTTTATGAGAAAGAGCTTCTGGAGAAGACTCGTCTTCTCGAAGAGGCCAACGCGCGGGAAGAGGCTCTGATAGTTGAGCTTGTGACGGCCCGGACGGCTCATGTGCAGCGATTGGGGAGGCTGAGCGAAAGTTGTTAAGGAAGAAGAAAAAGGCATCTCGGGAGGATAAGCTGACCCGCCGTTTTAACGAAGGCGAGGCGGTCCGTACCCGAGAGCATGCTGAGGCTCAGAAACGATATGAGAATGAATGTGATCGGTACTCAAGAGATTTGTCAAGATCGGGTCAAGAGCAAACTCGAGTTGATCGGGTTGATGGAGAAGGATCAGGCCTTCTCGCTCCAAGCCGAGAAGGACAGGATTGCTGATTGGTCCTCGGAGATCCCGGGGGACCGTAGAGAGTTTTCGAGGGCGATCGGCGGATCGGATAAGGCCAGCCGCCGGATCTCCCTCACGCATGGACCGGCGGCAAGGATATGGCCAGCCGCCGGATCTCCCTCACGCACGGACCGGCGACTGGGATAAGGCCAGCCGCCGGATCTCCCTCACGCATGGACCGGCGGCTGGGATAAGGCCAGCAGTCCACGATCATTTCTTAGTCAAGACCCGAACATTGTCCAGTCGACCGACCATCAAACATAACTCTAAGCGGGACCGACCCGAAGACTAGGCACTTGCATGTTCCGACTCCAAAACGTCAATAAACACTCCCCGAAAGACCGTGACTAACGTTCAGCCGTCCATGGACCAGTCGCCAAGCACACAAGCCAAAGGAACTGGCGGCTGGCCATCAATACCAAAACCGGAGGCTGGAAGTTCGAATAAAGAACGGGCGGCTCAGATCTCAAGAGTCGTAAAACGTTCGGAATACTGTTCATGCGGGAAAAACCGTTAAAACACTATTCACGGAAGGGGTCAGAACGTGCAGACGGATCACGGAAGGCTCTGGGGCCGGATATCGGGCCCAAAAGGTTAGGTGGGCGGCTGGGAAGAAAGGACAAAGTCCGACATCGAAAATCTAAAGTCTTAGCACCCTAGGATTGTCAGTATATATACGTACGATCATGTAAGGGTTAAGCTCATCCCAAATCCGAGTATTAAGAGCTTTAGCATTATAAGACTTATTTGAGCCTTTGCTATTATTCTTGTACTTTTCGGAAAAAATATCAATAAAATATTCTTTTTACATTTTCGGTCCTTTAGTTCTTTATAAATAGAATTTTCGAGCCCCCATAAAATATAAGTTTTGACAGTGTGAGTTTCGGCTCTCACAGGTTGGCGCCGTCTGTGGGGACGAGAAATATTCTTAACCCTAAGAACGAAAAGGATACGGAACGAAGACAATGACCAGAAGAACCGACGATATCACCAACCAACGTGCCGGAGCAGCCGCCACGGTAACGGCAAGAACAGGAATTCCCGCCATCAGTACATCGGCGGAAGGGACCGGAGCAACTGTCGCCGGAACATCCGCCGACGGAGCGATCAGGATAACCGGGACCTCCGCCAGTGCGCTCACCAGATTCGGAATGTCGATCGAAGACCCGCTCATCACGGAAACGACCAACGCCGCCCCAGAGATCGCGGCGATCACTGAGCTGAGGAACATTGTAGCCGAAATCGTGGAGCGGCAAAACAGGCAAGAAAGAACGGCCGCGCAGGAAAGAGCAGCTTCCCAGGAGCTATCACGTGGTCCCCGGACTTTCGAAGCAAGAAGCCTTGTTTTCACCCCACGAGCGGATCCCCCGGGCCGCCAGAATCCCGATGAGCAGACCCCAGTCGGAACAAGGAGAGAACCATCGGCACCACCTCGGCTGCACCGGAAAAGCGCCACTAGGTGAGCCGCTGAACGGCCGACATCCACGGTGACCAATGGCGAAAACCCGAGAGACACCGCACACGGAGCCGACAGGGAGGAAAGCGAAACCGACGATGAAGCTGGAGATCTAAATGCGGACGAGGAAGAGCTCCGCTGGATCGAGGAGCAGGAAAAGGCGGAACGAGAGACACGAGCTAATCGATCCGCTAGCCGAAGGGACAAGTTGGACGAGCTCCGTGCCCGCCTGGAACTCACCACGAGTCCATAAAGCGACAAGTGCGGCCCCAGAAATTGACCGCATCCTAGAGGAAACACAAAAGATCCCGTTCACTTCAAGGATCACAAGCGTTAGACTTTCTGACCCGGGAAAAATCCGAATCCCCTTCTAAGACGGGACGACCGATCCGAAGGGACGAGCCAGATTCAAACCCGAATAGAGAGACGCCGGATTCTGCCTCCTCTTCGTGGAACATCTGAAAGGATCAGCCCTGTCGTGGCTCTCGAGACTAGAAAGAGACTCGATCGACGGTTTCGATCGACTGTCGGCAGCCTTTCTGAAACACTACTCGCTGTTCATAAGACATTCAAGGTCCGACGCGCACCTCTACTAACTGTCGAAGGGGCCCGAAGAAAGCCTTCAAGATTTCATCGAAAGGTTTAAGATGATTATCTCGAAGATTGACGGCCTAAGAAATAGTGCCGCAATCAATGCCCTGAAGAAGTCCTTGCTGAAGACCTCGAGCTTCCGAAAGGAAATTACCGTGAATCCGCCGGTAACCATTCAAGATGCTCTCCACCGCGCTTCCAACTTCGTTATCTATGAGGAAGAAATGAGGGTCCCGGCCGGAAAGCACCAATCCTCGAAATTGGTCACCAAAGGCACGGTGCAACCTTTTAACGTTCCAAATGAGAGAAGAAGTAGACGAATCAGCCGAGACGAAGAACCCAACCCAGGCGGAGCGCATAACTACCAAATAAACACGGAGAGACCGTCTGATGGGCGCAACAGGGGGCCGTGGAATACGTGGACTCGACCAGGATTCGACGAGAACGCCTTCTGTACCTTACACAAGACAAAAGGCCACTCAACCAAAAACTGCAGGGCTGTCGGAAGAAGGCTCGCGTCAAAACTATTAGCCGGGGAACTCGGGAACAGAGTAACTGTCGAGAGTCTCAGAGCTATCGAAGAAGACGTTGGCGCCCCGGATGGACGACATAACCAGGAACGTCCCGAAAGGCCCGACGAGGATACCCCCAAACGGGGAAGGAGACCGAACGGAGACAACTCCGCCGTAAACCGCAGGAGGATCCACATGATCATCGGAGGGTCTCAGTACAGCTGAGACACAGTGGCCTCGATAAAGGAGTTCCTGAGAAGAGGAGACAAGGAGTCAAACCCGCGGGAGCCGATCACCAAAAATGACGACCGTATTGCCTTTCACGAAAAAGACGCTGAAGAAGTCGACCAACCTCACGACGACCCATTGGTGGTAGAGCTGGACATCAACGACCATGACGTCTCCCGGGTCATGATCGACACCGGAAGTTCGGTGGACATCATTTTTCGAGAGACACTTCAAAGGATGAAGGTGGATCCGTCAATGATAAAGCCCAATCCGAGGTCGCTGACCGGATTCTCTGGCGAAGTCACAATGACGGACGGAACAATCTAGCTCCTGGTTCGTGCCGGTGGAATCACGAAAATCGTTAACTTCGCGGTGGCAAACCACCCCACGATTTATAACGTGATAATGGGAACTTCCTGGATCAATTCAATGCGAGCGATCCCGTCAACTTACCATCTCTGTCTGAAATTCCCGACACCAGACGGAATCAAGACCGTTTGGGGAAATCAGAAGGAGGCCCGGATCTGTTTTCTGGCAGAGCACAAGCTCCGTAATCCGACCATCCCACAGAGAGAAAACCCGAAAAGGAAAAAGGAAGATGAAGTCCCTGAACTGGGAAAGAAGGTGAGCAGAACCGAACAATTCGAGAAAACGGAGGTTCCGCCCACAGAAACTGAAACTAACCAAGAGGAGACGAAAGCTACCGAAAAAAGACCTCAGAAACCGCCGAAGCTGCAACAGACAATTCTATGACTAAGACTTAACCGTCTCCTTACCAAAAAAAAAAAGGAACTACGGGTGACTTGATCCTTTTTCACGAAGGGTACGTAGGCAGCTCGCTTAAAAAACGAGTTCAGTTGCCCCTCTCCTTAAAAAAAAAAAAGTGGGGGGAGTGGGTCCATATATACATACTTCCAAATTTTCGCGAACAAATCAAGGAGATGGACATTGGGACTTAGCATCTCATAACACATCCAAAGCTTGAAAAAGTTTCCCGAAAACACTATTCCGACAAACATCGAGACTTAGCATCTTGAAACTTGATCCGGAAAGCGAATGGATCCAGAAAAACCCGAGGAAAATGAACATTGAGATTTAGTATCTCATAACACATTTTTAACTCGAACTTAAAGTCGGATGAATATCGAGATTTAGCATCTCGTAACTTATCCATGACCGCCAACCAATCAAGATATTTCTCCCAAATACTTAAGTCCTCTCCAACAAATCCGTCTGTTGCTGGCCACAACAAGACTATCTTTTAAAACCATGGTTCTCTTAACATCCCGCAGAGGATAAGACTAGCGTGCTATACAAATTTCCGGATTAACATCCGAAGGGCGTAACCTGACATCCCGCGATCCTGCAGGAAGCGCTTAAGACGATGTTCTGTTTAATTTACCTTCACTTGCGCTTCGCATAGGCAAATAGTGCGAAGCGTGGGAAACGAAGTAAACTCTCTAAACCCAGTAAAGCACCTGACATGGAACACTGGTCAAAGACATCTCGAGAAAGCGTATCAAACCGTCTCTGATGTGAGATTTTAAAAGCGTTCAGTCAAAAGAGGGATCCGAACAAGCTTGGTCCCCTGCAACAACAAGAGACTGCATTAAACCCAGGGAATGTTCACAAAGACAACCTGGTCTGAAGTGCGAGTGTCCGGAATAACACTCCAATGGAATACAAAACGGGCCAGCCGCCCGTCCTCGGTAGAGAGACGGGCCAGCCGCCCTTCACTCTACAAAACGGGCCAGCCACCCGTCCTCCGTAGAGAGACGGGCCAGCCGCCCTTCACTCTACAAAACGGGCCAGCCGCCCGTCCTCCGTAGAGAGACGGACCAGCCGCCCTTCACTCTACAAAACGGGCCAGCCGCCCGTCCTCCTTAGAGAGATGGGCCGGCCGCCCTTCACTCAACACTCCAACGCAATACAAAACGGGCCAGCCGCCCGTCCTCCATAGAAAGACAGGCCAGCCGCCCTTCACCCTACAAAACGGGCCAGCCGCCCGTCCTCCATAGAGAGATGAGCCGGCCGCCCTTCACTCAACACGGTACCGATCAACTCCAAAACGGGCCAGCCGCCCGAATAACGGGCCAGCCGCCCTTCACTCTACGATACGGGCCAGCCGCCCGTCCTCCGTAGAGAGACGGACCAGCCGCCCTTCGTTCCGCAAAACGGGCCAGCCGCCCTCTTAAAAGAGAGACGTATCGGCCGCCCTTTTTCTCCTTTATCAAGACTATAAAAGCGAAACAAGCAAAGAAGTCCATAACAATTAAAGGCAAAAGCAGATAGACAATAAATCTCCATAAAAGGAGATATAAGTGATCAAGTCCGACGGACGAAGCAAATACAATAAAAGGGTCGAAAGACCCGAACATAACGGAAGCAGAAAACACAAGATAAAAAGGCCAAAGCCTAGTCATACTCAACAACGGGAGTAGGAGCTCCGTAGTCCAAGCCTCAGCCTCCGGGGATCGGTACGGGGAAACAGGAGAGTATACCAAATAGCTATCGAGGATGGTAGCAGCCCGATCGTAGGAGCCGACCCAACCTCCTCCTTTGAGCTGCTCCAGCGAATCCTCCAACTTCTTCTCCTCCTCCTCGACCTTGGACTTGCCGGACTTGATGTCCTAGACCAGACCAAGGTTCGAGCCGACCTCGGACAAAGCAGTCTCGCCATACTTCGCCTGACGCATCGGTGCAAGAGCGGCCTTGGCTCCCTGAATACGGACACGGTATTTTTCCACCAACTCCCAGCGGCATTGCTTAAGCGCCAGATCTATCTTCAGCTCAGCCTCCGCGAGCGCCTTCTTGAGCTCCTTCTGAGATCTCTTCTCCGCATTCCTAAGCTTGACTTCCAGGGCTTTAATCTTTTTGTCCTTCTTCCGGGACTCTTTCTCCGAGGCCTCTAAGGCAACCTGGGTCGCTTGAGCTCGAGTGACGACCTGAATCAAAGAAAAACGAATATCAGCAAAGACCAAACTGCGTCAAAACAAATCTAAAGGAGGAAAGAATTACCATCATAAGGCCAGAGGACAAGTCTCCGTAAGCTGCTGAACGATCGAACGGCGCAGCAGAGGCCGGAGCCAACGCTCCGAAGTAGTCCACGACCTTCACGGACTCGGCTGGATCTCCTCCCGCTGCTTTGTGAGCGTCGAAAAGGAGACCAGGATCAGACGCCTCGACCGTCCGGGCCACTTTTCCCTTCCTCAGACGATCCGGGCTGTTGGAAGCTCCCTTCCCTTTATCCGCCACAATGGCACAGTCAGAACCCTGAGGAGCAGCCACTTGTTCCTCGGGCATGCCGTCACCATGAAAGTCAGACTCGGATGGTAGAACAAAATCGGACGCCGGGTCGAACTCAGCCGCCTCTCCGGACGGTCCGGCTTCGCCATATTTCTGCTTGCGGTACATCCAAACACCCTCCATGCCGGGGTATGTCGCCATCGGATCAATGAAGTCGGGACCCTTTGGAGGAGCGCGTCCTTCTAGAATATCCCTCGCATCAAGAAAGCGGCGCCAAAGATCAGGACACTCCCAATCTATCTTCTTTTTATCAACTTCTTTAAAGATATCTTCAACTTCGGAAACTCTATGAGTGAAAGGATCACGAACTAAAGAAAGAAGAAAAGAAAAAACGCAGAGTTGTGAGAAATGAAATTGTGAAGGATGAAGCAAAGGAATGAGGACTACTTATAGAAAAAAATTCACAAAAAGACGAAACGCTTACGTGGCACATTCCACCCGGTCCTAACCGAGCCGCCGAAGTCGGAACCAACCGTGAGCGGGCTGCGCTTCACGTAGAAAAACTGGTTCCGCGAAGATTTACAATTACTCCGAAGGCCGGTGTAGAAACGCTTCATATTCTTCCGAACGTTAACCGAGCAGAAGAAATCCGAATTAGAAATCTTCCTCAAGGTCGCCCTCCAACTTGATTCCGTATTCAGCACAACGAACCACGAGTCCCATCAAAATCCTCATAGCAGATGGAACAAGTTGAGAGATCGCAACCCCATACAAATCGAGAAATTCGTAGATAGCTCCTGGGATCGGGAACCAGAGGAAGGCTTCATAAAACATCGATTCATACATAGCGAAATATCCCTTTGGCGCCTTGTCCATCCTATCCCCGCCTTTTGGGAGACGAAACTTGGTCTTATCCGAAATCCGTAAGTCATATCTGAGCTCGGCCAATGAGTCTCGATCACTCAGAGTGGGTCCGAGCACGAACCCCGTAGATATCTTCCTATACCCTTTAACCGGTCCAGGCTTCTTGAGCCGCCAAGCGAAAATATCTTAGCCCAATTAAGCGTTGGCTTCTCCGGGAGAACGACATTCGGACTTTACCTCCGGATGCACAAAGATAGGAACCTCCGGGTGACCCGACCTGACTTCTTCTCCGGGCATGACCGAGTCGTCACCTGTCTCTGGCCAAGCACGATGATGTTAGGAGGGGACCAGAGATCGGGACGGCCATGCACGCCATCCGCCGTTGTCCTCAACGTGCTGAGGAGGGGTACAAACGCCACGTACTACGCTCGCCCGCGGCGAGACGCCGTCAACATCAACTCGAGAAGAGCCAGACGCTCTCTCTAAGACACCTCCAGAGCAAAGCGCCCACCTTGATACGGCCACTATGCCAGCCGCCCTCTTGGAAGCGTTCTTAGAGCCATCCGCCCGCTTGGAGCCGGAGCCCTCTTCAAGCCGGACGCCCTACTCGTTGAACCTCCAATCCCGACCGCCGGCTCGGGTATGCTCTCAATCCCGGCCGCAGGCTCGGTCATTCTCTCAATCCCGGCAGCCGGCTCGGGTATGTTTTCAATCCCAACCGCCGTCTCGGGCTCCCATTGAGGAACATTAGCAAAACCGAGCGCTCCTTGAGCGTTGCTAGGGCCAGCCGCCCACTCAGGAACACCTTCGGGACCGGACGCTGCTTGTGGAATGGCATCTTCTCCAACCGCCAGCAGATCTTCCACAAGTACCGCATCCTGCTCCGCGGACATAAAATCGAACTCAAACTGATTATTCATTATTGCGTCGAAGTTGAGTTCAAAAGGAGAACCTCCTTCACCAGCCATTTCTAAAGGAAAAATCTTCAAATGAAAGACTTGAAGGCGAAAAAATGAGAATGAAGCCACTCCTTTGATATAGCAAACATGGCACGAACTTCCGTATGAACATGATAAATTGTACTTTGACAAGACACTAAAGAAGAGCGGACGAACGAAAAAACTCATTTCCTTCCCGTTTCGGTCAATCCCGATAAAACTCTCAGCTCAGAGCTTCTTGCTCCAAACCACGGAAGCAAAGAGCTGGGGGGCTAACTGTTGGGGTCGAAATCGAATGGAACTTATCCCGAACATGGACCGGACGAGCTAAGGCCAACAGCCCACGGACGATCCAAGGAATGACCCGGCGGCTGGGACAAGGCCAGCCGCCCACGGTCGGTCCAAGGAGAAACCCGGCGGCTGGGATAAGGCCAGCCGTCGGACCTCCCTCACGCATGGACCGGCGGCTGGGATAAGGCCAGTCGCCGGATCTCCCTCACGCATGAACCGGCGGCTGGGATCAGGCCAGCCGCCGGATCTCCCTCACGCATGGACCGGCGGCTGGGATAAGGCCAGCCGCTCACGATCATTTCTTAGTCAAGACCCGAACATTGTCCAGTCGACCGACCATCAAACATAACTCTAAGCCCGGACCGACCCGAAGACTAGGCACTTGCATGTTCCGACTCCAAAACGTCCATAAACACTCCCCGAAAGACCGTGACTAACGTTCAGCCGTCCATGGACCAGCGCCAAGCACACAAGCCAAAGGAACTGGTGGCTGGCCATCAATACCGAAACCGGCGGCTGGAAGTTCGAATAAAGAACGGGCGGCTGAGATCTCAAGAGTCGTAAAACATTCGGAATACTGTTCACGCGTGAAAAACCGTTAAAAACACTATTCATCTCGAGAAAAAGTTAACCGAAAAATCGAATTAAGTCTAAACCGAGATTCGGATTACTATGCATCAGATTACTATTCACCGGTTTACTATTCACGGTTTACTATTCATCAGCGGGCCAGATTTGGGTCAGAACGCGCAGACGGATCACGGAAGGCTCTCGGGCCCGATATCGGGCCCAAAAGGTTAGGTCGGCGGCTGGGAAGAAAGGACAAAGTCCCACATCGAAAATCTGAAGTCTTAGCACCCTAGGATTGTCAGTATATATACGTACGCTCATGTAAGGGTTAAGCCCATCCCAAATCCGAGTACTAAGAGCTTTAGCAATATAAGACTTATTTGAGCCTTTGCTATTATTCTTGTACTTTTCGGAAAAATATCAATAAAATATTCTTTTTACATTTTCGGTCCTTTAGTTATTTATAAATAGAATTTTCGAGCCCCCATAAAATATAAGTTTTGACAGTGTGAGTTTCGGCTCTCACAGTAATTGTGGAATTTACTGTCTGAAGTACATAGAGTGCCACACTCTTGGAAACTATCCATTCCCCTCAGCCCTTTGTGATGCTAACGTGCCTCGCATTCGAAGCAACCTTGCGGCAGATGTATTTCATGAGACAGCAAATCGTGGCACAGACAAAGATTATGGATATAAATTGCTGGATCTCTATGAAAAATGTGCATGAGGTCCAACTTGTTATATCGTTTTGTTTCTTCGCACACTTATGAAACTTGCATGTTTTTTTATTGTAAGAAACTCATATGCAGTTAGGACTTTGTTTTTTGGGTTACCCAGATAAGTATGTAATTCCGGAAGGTTAGGACATGTATCAGACTTATTTAGTAGACTTCCCCTACAGACTTCTTTTGCAGTCAGAATGTAAAAGACAAATGTGGAACAGACTCCAACAAACATAATCAAACATCGGAGTCAAATGGGAAAGAAAGACTTAGATAAACACAACTTACATAATCAAACATCCTTGTGAAATGGGAAAGACTTGGCTAAACACAACTTACATAATCAAAGATTCTTGCATTTCTGTCGAGTGTGGCCTGATTCCTTGCATTTGGAGCAACTATATTGCTTTGGTATCTTCTTTAGCCTTCCTCCTTTCTTAATTGCAATTTCAAGCCAAGATTCTGACTTTGACTTCTTCTTTCTTCCAGGTTTTGTTTTCACTAGAGGAGGGAAACAAGGTACCACCTCCGGAGCTTGTATGTGATCATTTTTGGGGTAGATATTCTCCGCGTATGCCGAGTACAAATACTCTTTTGAGTATGATGGGCAGACAATGGTCGATATATGCATCCAAGCCTCTATTGCAGCGGCAATAGCATGTGAGCAAGGTATCTTCTCAATCTGAAATACAACACGTCACATGTGCGGTTTTCCAAATCAACCACATAATTTTGTGATCCTCCCTTCACGCAGAATCGCCAACCATCGATGGGTTCCACCGTCATCGCACTACCAAGATGTTCACGTACTGCCAGCAAGTATTCTACTCCCCTAGTATGCCGTGTTGTGAGACACAAGGAATTTTCTTGTCTTTTACAATACCACCTTCCAAGCTTCTCTCGGATAAACTCCAAAAGGGATAGAATAGGAAAACCTCGTGCTACCTTAAGAAGGGAATTGATAGATTCTGCAATGTTGCTAGTCTTTATGTTGTATCAGTCTCCCGGGAAATGGACTCGTGACCATAGAGCCGGATCGGCCTCCTCCATGTACCTAGCAACTTGCGGATGTGCTTGACGTAGCTGATCCATGTGTAGGATAAAATCGGATAGCGTGTAAGCATAAGCAGCTGCTTTCACTAAGTACATCAATAGTCCCGTCCTGAAATTCTGGCAATTTTACACTGCAGATGATAATAACATATCCCACGTGTTGCCCAAGGGAAAACCGTCTCGATTCCCTTCTTAATATAACTTAATCTATCAGAAACTATCACCAAGGGGAATTGGTCGGAGACACATCCCCGCAGCTTGGTGAAAAACCATTCCCACGAAGCATCATTCTCAGAGTCAACAATTCCGAAAGCCAAAGGGAATTTCTGAAAATTATCATCTTGTCCTGCTGCCACTAGCAAAACACCTCCATACTTCCCGCTTATATGTGTCACATTCTTTGTCTAACTGTGACTCGCACAACGATTATGGACCTTAGCTTCATTTCTGACATGATTCCTACCCCAATCAAAACTAGATTTTGACATCTTAGTCAAAAGCTTAAATTTTCCCTGCAACAGGAATTGCTGGGCATATAGTAATGCTCTGTACGAAGTGGTATAATCAAGTGTAAGTCCAAATACCGCCTTCATTGATTTCATGACATGGTTGGGCGTCATTCCATCGATTACTCCCACACGGTCGATAAATAGGCTACCAACATACTTCGGAAAACAATGTTTTCGGTGAAACACCCTATCCGCCATGGAACATGTATGATCTTTCGTGTATATAGTAACCCAAAATGTCTTTGGCACGTTTTTCACACTTGCTTAAAGCCTCCAAACACAGCCGTTGACAGGACATGTTGCCAAAAACAAATTTGTGGTCGACTTTCTGACTTTGTATGCGAATTTTGACCTCACCGCTAGCAGTCGCAACTCTGAGATCAGATCTTTCTTGCTACCAAATCCCTTGTTGAGTTCTATGCTTGCGCCGAAGTAAGGCGCCAATACACCCTCGACATGAAAGCGCATATCGTCTACATGGTCATCCTCATCTTTCATTTTCCCATACTTGTTGTAATCATCATTATCCGGGTGAATTTCCTCAACTTTCACTACCCCGTCATCCACACATTCATTCAATGCTTCGTGATCCTCAACACCATCATTTGTTTCACCGCAATCTCCATCAGCCTCATAATCCTCATCCACATCATTTCTATCATCTCCATCATCTTCACTATTGCCACCATCCATTTCCAATCCATCCGAGACACATAGACGAACAACATGCGATTTACCCAACTCAACTAGGGACTGAACTTGTCTATCATTTGTGACTCGCATATGAGTTGCGTCTGGAGCCATTTGCTGCAGCAATGAATCTGGTAATGCGTAACTGAGCTCCACCAATGTTTTCTTGTCCAGCTTATAACCTTCTCGGATCATTTGATGGAGTTCATCAAGTGTACACCCATCATGCAAAAACAACAATCTTCCTCCTTCAATTCTATCAACCACAAATTCCCATGAGAAGCCTTCCATCGCCCATTTTCCATAATAAACACGTACTTGCGACATTTCCTGCAAAACATAAATGTTTACAAAAGACATTAGCACTCGAAAAAACCAATGAAATATGAACCAGACTTCCATGGCAGTCTGAAAACCACATAAATGAGCTAAATGCCTAAATAGCCAAGAACTATGCTTATGCCATAATTATAAGATATAAATATGTCAAACTTATTCAAAAGCAAATACAATAACCAAAAGACGTGATAAATGGAAAAAATCAAAAAAATACTTCCTAAATATCATTTAAACGCATTTTAAAGAAAACAAAAAATGTCAGACTGACAGTGAAGTCTACTACCAAAATAGTAGCAGACTTCCCGTAACGTCTGAAACGCAAACTTCTCTGAATTTGAAAGAAGTCTGGGCACGTGGCGCAGACTGCTAGGAAGTCTGAGGGGGTCACTTTTGCAATTGCGTAACTCATTAACTTGTGGAGCAGACTTCTCTAGCAGTCTGAGAGTAAAAGAGGTCACTATTGCAATTGACGAAAAGTCAAAAATTTTGGGCTAGACTTCTCTGACAGTCTGAAGAACGACGCAGACTTCTCCGTCAGTCTGTAGCTAAACGACAAAAAATTTACTATCTAGAAAAAAACGGCGCCGACTTCAGTCGAAGTCTGCGAAGGTTAGTTTTGCAATTGACCAAAGTCAAAATATTAGAGTAGACTTCTCTGAAAGTCTGGTTCTGAAGTCTGCGTCTAGCGTCTGAATAAGAGATGACCAAAAATTCCCCCAAAAATGTTAAACTATACCCAGACTTCTCTGTAAGTCTCCGTAAAGTTTCAGACTTCAGAAGAAGTCTGCTTAAAATTCAAAGACTCCAGTTGAAGTCTGCGTGTAATTGTACTTTCGTGGAACTGTTTGGAACATTTACTCAATTGCAAAACTAACCTTCTCAGACTTCTTTTGAAGTCTGCTCTAGAAAGGTCAACAAGACTCCAGACTAACCGGGAAGTCTGTGTGACGTCAGACTTCCCAAAAAGTTTGCTCTAAATATTTTGACTTTGGTCAATTGCAAATATAACCTTTTTTCTCGAAGACTTTTCGTGAAGTCTGCGGCACGAAACACGAAGTTCGGTCAATTGCAAAACTAACCCCTGTGTTGACTATGACTCGACGCACAGACTTCTCTACTAGTCTGAATTCACGAAAAAGCTGCAACTTTCGAAAAATGAAGAGAAAATTACCTTTATGCCGTTTAAGCACGATTTTGGCTTCGTTTCACGCCCAGAACTTCGAGTTTCCCTAATATCAACGAAAATCAGTCGTTTTCGTTGGCGGTCGTGGCCGGAAATGGCCAAGATCCAAACCTTCAAATTTAGATACCGAAAATTAGAGAGTTTTTTTGATGAGAGAGGAAAGGAAATGGAAGGAAATGAAGGTTTGAGTGAAGTGTTGAGCATTTAGTGATCGAGAATCAATGTATAGAAGCATTCATGAGCTTCGATTTGGTGGTTAATGGTGGTTGAGAAAATCGAAGATGATGGCATTTTCGTAAATAAGTGTTTTGACTGAGGATGGTTTAGTATTTATGTAATCCGAAAATAATAAAACTTTAAAATAGAAAATGGCAATTTTGTACATAGTTTAGTATTTGAGGTTAAAGTTAGAACAAAAAAGACAACTATGCAGAGGTGGAAAGGAGGGTGTATTTTTGTATTTGACTTCTTCTTTGGAGTCATTTTGAAACTATCCCATTATCATTGGATGTGTAATATAAAAATCTACCATTGTTGATACAATTGACAACAATAAATCTACCACCATATAACCAATAAATCAACCAACTGTAGTTTTATTAAATAAAATGAAAACCTATTTATTAAATCTACTGTTAAAATAGATAAGTTTATCAGTCTATTATAGATCTATTATCACTAAAAATAAATCTACCATCACATAATAGTGTCGGAAAGTTTACTGGTAAAGAAAATAAATTTATGACACGCCATTAATCTACCGTCGAGTACAATAAATCTATCTTCGCTACATATTCAAACATATTTATCACCTTTGAAAATAAATTTATTACGTCAAAATTTATTTACCATCACCTAAATATAAGTTTATCATTCATCTCGATAAATCTACAATTCGAATACTAAGTCTAACGTCCAAAAATTAATCTACCACTAGTACCCAATTAATCTACCGCACAAAAATATGTCTACCATAGTGGCCACATTGTGGCTATACATAATATTTCTAGTTGTGTATATATAATGTATTATGGAAAGTGAAAAAAGATAGAAGTACTGGTGTTGTATTATTACATAAGTAACAAAAGATATATATATACATATATATACTACTTGTAGAACAAGTAAATTTTGGAAAAAACTAAACTGAGTACGTAACGATGATAGATATATTTGATATATCACATGTATATATATATATATATATATATATATATATATCACATTCTTTGTCTAACTGTGACTCGCACAACGATTATGGACCTTAGCTTCATTTCTGACATGATTCCTACCCCAATCAAAACTAGATTTTGACATCTTAGTCAAAAGCTTAAACTTTCCCTGCAACAGGAATTGCTTTGAGACAATTCTAGCACAATGAATCCGCTAGAACCTCTAGAAGGCAAAAAAAAGAGAGAAGATTTACAAGGATTGATATATCTCAGTTGAGAAAACAATATTGCATGCAATTAATGACACGAAATAATGGTTAAATGCCTACGGGGAGCAAAGCCCCGCACAGATTAACCAACTCCAAATACAACACAAATCCGCACAAGCGATGTATGTGTTGTAATCTTGGGTCAGTTGGGCGACCGAGCGATGCGGTTCGGCAGTTGGCTTTGACAGTTGGCCTAGGCGGTTGTCTCGGACGGTTGGGCGGTTGCGAAGTTTGAAAACACACCTGTTCGAATGGGCCGGTTGGCAATAACTCGCCTTAGAACCATTTTAGGTACGCACAGAAGTTGATTACAGTAGTCGCATCGACTCAATGGTTTGATCAAGATGGATCTGACCGCGGCTAAGGAGAAAGAGAAGAAGCTAGTCCTGGGCATTCAGGTCCAATCGGGTTTATGTCTTTCGGGTAGAAGAGTTTTGGACCCAATATGTATTTCTAAAAAATTTGCTTCGGGTTAGGTCCGGTGCTTCCCGAGTCCGGGTCGGTTCGGTTCTAGATTTTTATACCTGTTAAACACCTGAGAATTTTTTACCCGAATTATTTTCGGTTCAGATCTCAAATTTTCGGGTATTTCGATTCTTTTTTAACCCAAAAAATTCTCTGTCCGAGTCGTTTTCAAGTCTATTTTGACATTTTTATCCTAAAATCCAAAAGTATACCCGGAAATCAAAAAATAACCGACCCTTAACCTGAACAAATCATAATTAAACCAAAAATTTTAAAATAATATTCACCAAACCGAAATAAAAACCAGAAAAATCGTTTTAGTAATAAATATTAAAATGAAACAAGTAATACAAATGGTATAAGTGATCTAGCGATAGAGTACCATTATATCTGGAGATAATTGCCTTCTAGGTGACTTTATCTACTTTATGTTTCAACAAAACACACATTCGTGTGTTTGGGGACTTTTTCAGTCCTAACAAAATTTTATTTCCCTTCATACCCTCTAACTAACTCAACCCACTAACCAGAGTAGATCGTACTTCCACTTTATTTTTTTTATTTTCCTTCCCCCCAAGTACGGATGTCACAACTTCTAATCACTTTTTAGTTTCCATGATTTGACTTCCACGCTTGATTCATTTTTTACCCTTGGATCTCCCATCCTAAGTTGCTAACACTCATCCGACGGACCACGTTTTTTTAGTTTCCATGATTTGAACATGAGGTTGAGGTTTTCAAAAGAAACAAAAGAAATTCGTGGAGGAAGACGAAGAAGAAAGAAGCTTTCAAAGGAAGTCAGATCCGTACAATACAAATGAACTTGATGGACAACCACATCGTACTTTATGGACATCAAACTTGATGGACAACCAGGTTGTGGCGAATGAAGACGGGGATGGAGAAGAGGGTCATGGTCGAACAATGTCTATGAACTGAAAAGCTTTATCATTCGCACTTTCACGTACACATTCTCTCCATCCACACATCAACCAGGTCCTACTGCGTACATCCACGCATCAATCAGGTTCCACTGCGATCTTCTCTTCCGTTACATGGTCATCCAACTGACAATTCTACATCATCCCGTGCTAATACTTCTTCTTCTTCGCATAACATCGCTCTACCGTACATCCACACCGAATCACCTCGTCTTCCACTATCGGTCCATCCATTTCTCTATATTGTCATTGACGACTCCGATGACGACTCCGATGACGACATTAACGTTGGCGAAACATTAGTTCAAATAGTGAACGATATCCATGTAATAGCCTACAAAAAACATTTCAGCTTTAATGGTCTTCTTTGCAAATCTTCCCTCCATTGTTGTAACCTTCCCATTTTTGTTCATCCAACTTAGATTATCCACCATTTTCGACTTGGAATAACACATTTTTAACATGTGTTCATCCACCATATTTCGACCACAATCACATATTTTTACCCACACTTCAAATACGAATCATGCACTCGACCCATCATTTGTTTCGTACAGGCATCTCCATGTAACTAGACATACTCCATGCACGTACGAGACATACACCCACTTACAAATGCGTTTCGTTCGAAGATTTCTTCACTCTCTTCCCTCATCAACGATTATTCAACCACTGCCTGTTTACTATCTTTGTCCATCCACAGTTCGTAAGCAACAACCACACATTTCTAACATGTGTTCATCCACCATCTCTCACACAGGAACACATAATTTAACTAACACTTCATACACTCCACATACCTTTTGTTTCGTACGGGCATATCCATGTATCTAGACATACAAACATGTACTCCATAGACACTGGAACTTTTTATATTATCATGTTCGACCACACACATTTAATACAATATCCTTCCACAGTGGAACCCTACGTACATCCACAACCACACTTACGGGTATGCTCATTTCATCCATGTTCCATACCCACTTTCTTGACATGTACGTCCACCAACGTGCACTTCCTCCATTGAATCAAATTTCCAGATCCAAAATAATCTCAATCAACACTAATAGAAAGAGATTTCGACCTATTTAGTTATGATTCCTACGAACTTATTCATTGCATTATCCGAATTGGATTCTACCAACAAAGAGAGAGAGAGAGAAGAAAGAGAGAGAGAGAGAGAGAGGAAGAGATAGAGAAAGAGAGATCGGAGATCGAAGAGAGAAAGAGAGAGAGAATCACACATCTCAATGCATAAAAAAAGTAACCATTCCTGAGTTAAGTGGAGCCCACTCGTGTTGGTTACACTACACATATTTGGAGGGTTCTTATTATCAATTCGCACACAAAAAGTCCCTCACGCATGGGAGATCACTTTTTTGCAACATAACTCATAAAGGTCCTCTTTATTGCTAACCTCTCTTATATCTATACCTCAGACCTGTGTTTGAATCCTTCATGGTGCATTAATATTTCCGGGTCTTTTGGTTACTCGATCGGGTCTCGAGTTGAACCCAGACCCGACCCGAGAACCGTGGGTACATGATCAAAGGATCCAATAGGGTAAAAGCTAAGGATCCGAACCCGACCCGAACTGATATTTCCGGGTCGGTTACCGGTCTGGTCTTCAGGTCCGGGTAAAATACCCAGGACTACCGCGGGCACACTAGAGCGCACGGGAAAGGTGAGTTCAAGAGGAACAGTCTCACTATGTATATTGACAATGCTTTGAAGATTGGTCCAATCTCACATGTGTTACCACTTATAAGCTTGCGGAAGGGTATTGGAAGATTGACCATATTAGGAAAGATCCATAAGATTCAGAATGATTTTGAAAGATATAGAAGAATATTCAAGAATATCCAAGAATAGGAAATTTATTATTATCTGTAATATATTATGACCCATATATTATTCCATATTAGTTTAGAATATTAGGTTTATAAAATCCTTATATAAGTGTGTAACATCCCGATTTCTAGTATATACGGAAACATATGTGGGAGAGATTAAAAGAATTGATTTGGCTACCTATGTCATCAAAGTGCACTTATCTTTTCGGTTAATTATCCGGAGAGAACTCCAGAGTTAAGCGTGTTTGAGCTGGAGTAGTCAAGGATGGGTGACCTACCGGGAAGTCATTCGCGGTACCGTGTGAGTTAGAAAAAAACACGGGGAACGGTCATGTGGGGATTGCAGGGACAGTATATCATGACTTTGGGCCTTCCAAAAATAACGCACCGACTGTCGGACAGGGGACTGTCGGATAGGGGTGGGGCCCACGAGCCCGACTGAGGGATGGGTGACTCACCGGTAGGGACGGTTGGGGCGTTATAAAGTCTATTTATATTGTAACTTCTTTCTCATGAGAGTCTAATAATATTTCTTCCAAAATACCTTTGGTGATTTACTCTCATTAATTTATCATGGTATCAGAGCCAAGATCCTAATCGTGGCTTACAATTTTTCTATGATATTCTGTTATTTATTTAAAAAAAAAATGTTTGTCTCTAATCTCAGGACTTGGCGACTTTAGACGAAGCCTATTGGTGGCTTGTTTTGTTTATTTGGTCAGTGTTTGACCATGTTGCATGCATACTAGCGTGTTGTTAGTTTGTTGGAGTCCAAGAATTATGAAGCACACGTTTGTGCATGGTTTTATTTATTGTTGAAGGTGAATTGATTTCACCGGTTTTCTATCTTAACCGTGTTACGTTTGATCGTAACAATTGGGAAGATGGTCTGCTCACACGATCTTCAATGATGAAGATGGTTATCTGAAAATTTGAACATGAATCTATGATTTGATACGTTCAGTTTGATGTTTTTCTCACCACGACTAACATATTTTTGACTCGACTTCTTACTCTCGTCAGTTGTTGTTTATTTTCGTAGTTGCGAATGAATTCTGGACCTCGTCGTTACGAGTTTTTTCTTTTTAACCCTACGACCGGGTATAAATGTCGATGATGACCCGACGACCGGGTGTTGCTGTAACACCCCTGAACCGGACTAGACATATACGGCCAAACGACAATCAAACAAGAACACGAACGGGCGTATAGTCCAGCCGATCCGGAAATGCCACAGTCCGGAGGTTAAGTAGCAAGTCAGCTCATTCCAGGACAAGTCCGAAAACAAAGCCAACCTATCACTCAACACCGGTTACCTCTCGACCTCAGCCTAAGGCTTTGCAACCCGTACCTTAGTCTCAAGTTGTGTTAGTCCGGACAAGACTAATATCATTGAGGCAAACACAAACTTTCCACAAAACACTCCATTTTATTCATCCGAAAACAGCTTACAAAGTCTTACATATTACAAACCATAGGTGGCCACACTTAACGAATTTATAAACACAGCGGAAAACATAACATACTTATGCAACTGAGTCTTTGCTACACGCCCGAAAACAAGTCTACTTCCGGTCTTCCTACGTTCCACCACGAGCTATTCTATGGGTCTCCTGCATAAGGGGGAAAAGAGAGAAAAGGGGTAAGTAATCGGGAGATTACTTAGTGAGTCCAGATATAATAAAACCCCATCCCATTCCCCATCATGCAACACACAACAAGCAATCAATCAAATAGCCAAATAGCCGAAGCAACATAAAAGTAGATAGCCGAAGCACAAAACAACGTTAGTCTGGGCGTCCTGGAACGCACAACACACGCGTGGGCACTGAGATCTCAAAGTATGGTGTGGATCCCCGTGAACACCCTGCACTTGACTATCACAAAGACTGTCAAGCCGGAACTTCACAAACAAGGTCATACACCGGCTTTCGCACAAATGTATTCCGACCCCAGCTCCGACCTTCCTCTTCCGGACGCTGTCAAAACCGTACCTCGTCAGGTACACTCAGGCTGGGCAGCCACCCCGACATCCGAGTCTTCCCCACCTCTCAGTCCATCGATGCCGTGGAGGAATACCAAATGGGATCACACTCATACCGCCACTGAACCGTCTCTCCCGGTTCCGCTTCAGTCCGAAGACTACCCGTCAACGGACTGATCACATACCACCACCGCTCTGCCCTCCAATCGTAAACCACCGTATCACATCACCACTCCACATCACTATCTCAAACACAAAACTTCCATAACTCCAATCTCCACTCCAATACAATTTCTCTGTCCTTGGTGACACTGAGTTTTCGGTGGAGAGAATGCAAAAGATTTAGAAATCACGGCAATCTCTCTCACCATCCGTGTTAAGGCTCGCTCGGTAGGGAGGATAACACACCTTACGGTTGTGTATCCAACCGCCACCTCTCCCATCGGGTTTCTTAGCCCACAGATCTGTAAACTCAGCTCACTACCGAACGGCTCACTCCCATGCACTTAGCTGCATAAACACTTTATCTAACTATACCGTGGGTGAAACCTGCAAGAACTTGTTAGCCACCACACGGATAGTACCGGCAACCACAACTTCATACAAACACATGCATGCAACAATATTCAACAATTCATCAAACAACATGCATGTGGAAATTGAAGTACCATTTTCATCAAACAAGTATACAGCACACAACACTCCACTTTATCAAACATGCATGCATTAACTTAAATCAACATGCATGACAACATCAAGAGCCAGCTAGTTAATCAACCATAATCACCACATCACAAACAGTAGGTATGAGGTTTAGGTGGGATTTTCCTAAACTGAACTCACCTAGAATTGCTCCATAGGATAATGACACCAGCACAGCTTCAGAAACACCTTGCTATCACCACAATCTCCTCCTCTTCTCCTCTCTCTCTCACTCATAAACCAAGACACAAGGGAAGCAATTTTCTGATTTGGCTAAAAATGGTCTAGGTGAGAGGGGAGAGGGGTTTATATAGAAAAGAGGGGTTATCTAGAGGAAGACACTTAAGAGGACACCTATCCCTCCCTAACAATCGACACATATCTCTCCAACACTCTCCTGATTTAATTAGATGGCACTTGTACTCCACTACACAGAATTTATATAGTTAAATTATTCCACTACCACTTTCATCATCATTGCTACCACCTCTGCCTCTGATCACGAAAATAGCTTGATTATTGACACATGGATGTCCAAAGATGAGTCTGATTGAAGATTAAGTTGATCTCTCTGAATATTTAACAGCTGATTCAATCCACAAGCTTATTCACCTTAAAAATCATATCTTCCGTTTCTCTTACTAAAAAATCATATGCTCCTTATGATATCCTTTGTGCCCACAAAAAGTTTCAGATTTTTGGATGCGCAAATCTAGGCTTATGAATTTTCTATTCCAAACCGTCAATCTTCGTCATGCCATCTTGTCCGATTTTTATTTCTCACAGGAGAATTTTTATTTGCCTAAATCGTTTTTCAGTGGCTCCATGTGGGTCTTCACTATCTCTGTGCAGAAGCTCGGAATTGTTAAAATTGTTCTCCTATTTATTTCAGAATTAATCCTGCCATAACTCCTTGCTCCAATAATGATAATATTCATTTATTTTTTTTTATTTTTTTTTTTTGATCGGGGTATTACATTCTCCCCCCCCTTAATAGAATTCGTCCTCGAATTCTTAAGGGCGAGACGATTCTCCAATTTCCATCATCGTCTCTGACTGGAATAACTCTGGGTACTTCTCTTTAAATTTCTCCTCATCCTCCCAAGTCACAACCACTCTGTTCCGGTGTCCCCAAAAGACTTGAAGCTGCGGAATCTCTCTGTTCTTTAACTTTCGAACCCTTCTTATCCCAATCCGGATAAGTCCTTCCGGGTAAGTTAGGTTCGTCTGAAGCTCCTCAATTCTTTCCGGTTCCACTGCATCTGGGTCCTTAACATGCTTCCGAAGCATGGACACATGAAACACCGGGTGAAGGCGCATATCGGAGGGTAGCTCTAAACGGTAAGCTACCTCTCCTACTCTTCCCTTTATCTGAAATGGACCAATATATCTTGCCTCTAGCTTTCCCGTCTTACCAAACCTGTCCTTGCCTTTCTGAGCTGATACCTTTAAATATACCCAGTCTCCGACCTCAAAGGTCACTTCCCGGCGTCCCTGATCTGCATACTTCTTTTGTCTGTCCTGTGCCTTCTTCATGTTAGTCTGGACCATCTTTAACTTTTCCGTGGTCTCGTCTACTACCTGGGGTCCAAATACTCTCCTTTCTCCAACCTCGGTCCAGCACAAGGGTGTGCGACACGGTCTCCCATATAAGGCTTCGTATGGTGACATCTTGATGCTAGCATGATAACTATTGTTATACGAAAATTCTATCAATGATAGGTAGTCCTCCCATGAGCCACCCCAATCTAGAATGCACAGACGCAACAAGTCCTCGAGTGTCCGTATTGTTCTCTCGGTTTGGCCGTCTGTCTCCGGGTGAAAGGCCGTACTGATATGCAACTCTGTTCCTAATGCTCCTTGTAACGCCCTCCAAAATGCCGACGTGAACCTCGGATCTCTGTCTGACACTATGTTCATAGGCACCCCATGAAGTTTTACGATCTCATTGACATACTGATCTGCTAGTACCTCCACTTTGTCTGTATCTTTCATGGCCAATAGGTGTGCTGCTTTGGTCAATCTGTCCACAATTACCCATACCGAGTTATTCATCCTTCCTCTTGAGACTGGTAGTCCACCTTTGAAGTCCATTGAAATTGAGTCCCATTTCCATTCTGGGATCGGTAAACATTGCAGTAATCCTCCGGGTACTTGGTGTTCTGCCTTAACTTGCTGGCACACTTGACATTGGGCTACTTGCTTGGCGACGGATCGCTTCATCCCTGGCCAGTGGTAGTATCGCCGGATGTCTCGGTACATCTTGGTGCTTCCAGGGTGAATACTGTAGAGTGAACGATGAGCCATTTGCAAAATCTCCTTCCTTAGTCCTCCTCCTTCTGGTACACTGATCCTTCCCTTAAGCAACAAGGTTCCATCTTCTGCTGTATGATAGCCGCTCGGATCGTCTCCCTCTGTCTCCTTGACTCTGGTTACAATCTTCTGTATCTTCTCATCTCTCCCTTGTTCTTCTCGAATCCTCTGAATCAAGCCAACTTGTCTCACCGCCTGTAGTCCCATTGGTTCACTGGTCTCGCCCTCCAATGCTGCCAGACTGACTTTCTTCATTTCTCTGTCCAATTCCTCCACTTCCTTTTCTACACTCACCTCGGTTCTTCTTCTGCTCAAGGCGTCAGCTACCGAATTGGCTTTGCCTGGACAATACTGAATCTTGACATCATAGTCTGCTATGAATTCCATCCAGCGACGCTGCCTTAAGTTGAGGTCCGCCTGAGTGAACAAGTACTTGAGGCTCTTATGGTCCGTGAATACTTGTACTTCCTCCCCGTACAAATAAGATCTCCAAATCTTTAGTGCAAAAACCACGTCTGCCATTTCCAGGTCGTGGGTAGGGTAATTCTCTTCATGCTTTCGCAGTTGTCTTGAGGCATAAGCTATCACTTTTTCGTTCTGCATCAGGACACAACCTAGGCCGACTCTCGATGCATCAGTGTAGACCGTGTACGGCTTGCCAGGCTCCGGTAAAGTTAGAATCGGTGCCGTCATCAATGCCTCCTTAAGCTTTGTAAATGCCTTCTCTGTCTCTGGGCTCCACACATACGGGACGTCCTTTCCCGTTAGTTTCGTTAAAGGTTTAGCAATGGAAGAAAAGCCTTTAACAAATTTCCTGTAGTATCCTGCCAATCCAAGGAAACTTCTGACTTCCGTCACGGATGCGGGTCGCGGCCATTCTTGAATCACTGATACCTTCTCCGGATCCACTGTCACTCCTTGCTCTGAAATTCTATGTCCTAAGAATCCAATCTCTCTCTTCCAAAAGCGGCACTTACTGAACTTCGCATAGAGCTTCTGGCTCCTAAGTCTCTCCCAGACTTTACATAGATGTTCTGCATGTTCTTCTCTTGTCCGTGAGTAGATTAAGATATCGTCGATGAAGATTATCACGAATCCGTCTAAGTAGTCATGGAACACTTCGTTCATCAAACGCATGAACACCGCTGGTGCGTTTGTTAACCCAAATGGCATGACCACATACTCGTATTGCCCATAACGAGTATTGAAAGCCGTCTTCTCTACGTCCTTTTCGTGAATACCAATCTGATGGTATCCTGAGGCCAGGTCTATCTTTGAGAACCAGCTTGCCCCTTGCAGCTGATCTAACAACTCATCGATTCTTGGTAACGGTACTTGTCTTTAATTGTGACATTGTTGATTCCTCGGTAATCGATGCACAATCTCATTGTTCCGTCCTTCTTCTTGACAAACAAGACCGGTGCTCCCCAAGGTGACGAACTTGGTCGGATGAATCCTTTTCCAGCTAGGTCCTCCAATTGAGTTTTCAACTCAGCTAACTCGGCTGGAGCCATTCGATAAGGAGCCTTAGCTATAGGTGCAGTATCCGGCTTTAAGGTGATGGTCAATGGGTTCTTCCTTGCTGGTGGTAAGGTGGTTAATGGGGCAAACACATCAGCAAACTCTTGTACCACCGGAATGTCTTCTATTCTTAACTCCTCTTCTTCCGCTTCTCCGATTACGTTAATGGCCACCAAGTAAACTTCCCCATTTTCCAACTGACTCGCTACTATGGCGGCTGACACAATAGATGCCAGTGGGCTTGGTCTGATTCCCTGATATACAATCTCCGGCTTACGGCTCTCCCTGAGTGTTACCCTTCCTTTCTCACAGTCTATCAAAGCTCGGTACTCTGACAACCAATCCATGCCAAGAATTACTTCAAAATGCTTCATCGGAGTCTCCAAGAGGTCCGCCTCAAAGGCTCTATCATTGATTTCGATTGATACCTTCCTAATCACTTCTACCGACTTGAGAACTTCAGGACCAGGGGTTTCTATAACTAAGCTCACACTTTCACGCGAATAGGGTTCTATAAACCTAGACGCCACCTCAGGGGTTACAAAGCTATGGGTAGCCCCTGAATCGAACAGAACATGCGTGGGATTTCCGCCCACTCGCAATGTTCATACCAAATATTACAACAACACGCAATCATTCATTCATTCATTCAAATGCACACACACACAAAGAGAGTTAGCACCCGATGTGTACCTGTAACGGGACCGTGAGAAGGTCCTGCGGGGTCATAAGCTGTTCCTCCCAAAGCATAAACTCTCCCGACGGTGGCTTGACGCTTAGCTGGGGGTTCTATAGCGAGTCGCGTAGGTGGTGCTGGAAGACCTCCCTGAGTGCAATTGTTGGCGTAGTGTCCTTCTTTTCCACATCTGAAACAAATCACTGAGACTGGGGTTGGATTGAGGATTTGGTGGGCGTTACGGTTACTACGGCAGGCTTTAGCCTTGTGCCCTTCCTTTCCACATATATAACATCGCATGATAGATTCTGCTTTACCAAAATTCTCCTTAAGGAACGCCCCTTTGTTCCAGTTTCCTTGGTACCCTTTCTGATTCCCTCCTGATTTGTTCCCATAGTACTTCGCCTTAGGGCCTGAACCTGCTCCAGAGTGAAACTCGTTCCTTCTCTTGTTCCGTAATTCCCTTTCTTGCTGAAGATACATCTCCACATTGACTGCCTTCTCAATAGCTTCATGTGGGTTGACATAGGTTACGGATTGTAGTCTACTGGTGATCTCGGGGTTTAGACCTTGCATAAATTGGCGGGTTAGAGCTTCATTACTCATGTTGCAATGAGCGGCATAACGTTGCAACTTCATAAACTCCACTTCATACTCCCGGACGCTCTTGTTTCCTTGCTCCAAACGTAAGAACTTCTGAGTTAGCCGGTCTCGGGCCTCTCGTGGAAAGTACTTCTTTTCAAATTCCTCCTTGAACTGTTCCCACATCCTGATAGAATAGTTTGTCTGACGATCTATAGTGCTCCACCATCCCAGGGCTTCCTTCTCCAAGTAGTATACTCCTATGTCCTTCTGATATTCTTCCGGGCAATGAGTAGCTGCGAAGTTCTTCTCCATGCTCATTATCCATGCGTCAGCTTCAAAGGGATCCGGTTTCCCTGCATATTTAGGTGTCCCTAATGTCTTCATCGTAGTGACAATCTTCAGGAAAGTAGGAGGTTTCGCCTCCTCTGATCACGGATTAGATGCTATCCTGTCCTGAAGCACCTTATAGAGGAGTTCGTGGACTACTCCCAACATCGGATCTGTCCTCTGTTGTTGTCCAACGTTCTGAGCCATATTACCATCCTGTCCCACTGGCTCTGCTGGAGTTGATGACGGGGTCACAGATTCTACTGAATTGAATGACTCATGAGATAAACCATCCACGCCTGGATACCACGACTGGTCAGTCTCCAGAGTTTCATGGGTTTCGGATTCCATCTCAACTGCGGTAGTATGTCTGCGCCTGGAGGTACCACCACGCTCAAGGTTTGGGTAAAGATATGGCTGGAAAGATTCTGGCCGCTGTCCGTCCTCATCCTGACTCTTCGACAAACCCCTCAGCCTTCGTCCACTAAGCCACACGTCCGACATCCTGTTACAAGGAAACAACCTTTTTAATATCCTATAGCGCGTAACGGACAGGAATTCCTAAATGGGCTATAGCGACATCTTTCACTAGATAAAACCTTGAAAACATTGAAAACCATTTGTCCCGTGAGCATGATCGGAAACCATGCTCTGATACCACCATCTCTAACACCCCCGAACCGGACTAGACATATACGGCCAAACGACAATCAAACAAGAACACGAACGGCATAGTCCAACCGATCCGGAAATGCCACAGTCCAGAGGTTAAGTAGCAAGTCAGCTCATTCCAGGACAAGTCCGAAAACAAAGCCAACCTATCACTCAACACCGGTTACCTCTCGACCTCAGCCTAAGGCTTTGCAACCCGTACCTTAGTCTCAAGTTGTGTTAGTCCGGACAAGACTAATATCATTGAGGCAAACACAAACTTTCCACAAAACACTCCATTTTATTCATCCGAAAACAGCTTACAAAGTCTTACATATTACAAACCATAGGTGGCCACACTTAACGAATTTATAAACACAGCGGAAAACATAACATACTTATGCAACTGAGTCTTTGCTACACGCCCGAAAACAAGTCTACTTCCGGTCTTCCTACGTTCCACCACGAGCTATTCTATGGGTCTCCTGCATAAGGGGGAAAAGAGAGAAAAGGGGTAAGTAATCGGGAGATTACTTAGTGAGTCCAGATATAATAAAACCCCATCCCATTCCCCATCATGCAACACACAACAAGCAATCAATCAAATAGCCAAATAGCCGAAGCAACATAAAAGTAGATAGCCGAAGCAACATAAAAGTAGATAGCTGAAGCACAAAACAACGTTAGTCTGGGCATCCTGGAACGCACAACACACGTGTGGGCACTGAGATCTCAAAGTATGGTGTGGATCCCCGTGAACACCCTGCACTTGACTATCACAAAGACTGTCAAGCCGGAACTTCAAAAACAAGGTCATCCACCGGCTTTCGCACAAATGTATTCCGACCCCAGCTCTGACCTTCCTCTTCCGGACGCTGTCAAAACCGTACCTCGTCAGGTACACTCAGGCTGGGCAGCCACCCCGACATCCGAGTCTTCCCCACCTCTCAGTCCATCGATGCCGTGGAGGAATACCAAATGGGATCACACTCATATCGCCACTGAACCGTCTCTCCCGGTTCCGCTTCAGTCTGAAGACTACCCGTCAACAGACTGATCACATACCACCACCGCTCTGCCCTCCAATCGTAAACCACCGTATCACATCACCACTCCACATCACTATTTCAAACACAAAACTTCCATAACTCCAATCTCCACTCCAATACAATTTCTCTGTCCTTGGTGACACTGAGTTTTCGGTGGAGAGAATGCAAAAGATTTAGAAATCACCGTAATCTCTCACCAACCGTGTTAAGGCTCGGTAGGGAGGATAACACACCTTACTGTTGTGTATCCAACCGCCACCTCTCCCATCGGGTTTCTTAGCCCACAGATCTGTAAACTCAGCTCACTACCGAACGGCTCACTCCCATGCACTTAGCTGCATAAACACTTTATCTCACTATACCGTGGGTGAAACCTGCAAGAACTTGTTAGCCACCTCACGGATAGTACCTGCAACCACAACTTCATACAAACACATGCATGCAACAATATTCAACAATTCATCAAACAACATGCATGTGGAAATTGAAGTACCATTTTCATCAAACAAGTATACAGCACACAACACTCCACTTTATCAAACATGCATGCATTAACTTAAATCAACATGCATGACAACATCAAGAGCCAGCTAGTTAATCAACCATAATCACCACATCACAAACAGTAGGTATGAGGTTTAGGTGGGATTTTCCTAAACTGAACTCACCTAGAATTGCTCCACAGGCTAATGACACCAGCACAGCTTCAGAAACACCTTGCTATCACCACAATCTCCTCCTCTTCTCCTCTCTCTCTCACTCATAAACCAAGACACAAGGGAAGCAATTTTCTGATTTGGCTAAAAATGGTCTAGGTGAGAGGGGAGAGGGGTTTATATAGAAAAGAGGGGTTATCTAGAGGAAGACACTTAAGAGGACACCTATCCCTCCCTAACAATCGACACATATCTCTCCAACACTCTCCTGATTTAATTAGATGGCACTTGTACTCCACTACACAGAATTTAGATAGTTAAATTATTCCACTACCACTTTCATCATCATTGCTACCACCTCTGCCTCTGATCACGAAAAATAGCTTGATTATTGACACATGGATGTCCAAAGATGAGTCTGATTGAAGATTAAGTTGATCTCTCTGAATATTTAACAGCTGATTCAATCCACAAGCTTATTCACCTTAAAAATCATATCTTCCGTTTCCCTTACTCAAAAATTTCTCTGCTTGATTTTGAATGCTCCTTATAATATCCTTTGTGCCCAAAAAAAATTTCAGAATTTTTGGATGCGCAAATCTAGGCTTATGAATTTTCTATTCCAAACCGTCAATCTTCGTCATGCCATCTTGTCCGATTTTTATTTCTCACAGGAGACTTTTTATTTGCCTAAATCTTTTTCCAATGGCTCCATGTGGGTCTTCACTATCTCTGTGGCGAAGCTCGGAATTTTTAAAATTGTTATCCTATTTATTTCAGAATTAATCCTGCCATAACTCCTTGCTCCAATAATGATAATATTTATTTATTTAATTTTTTTTTTTGATCGGGGTATTACAGTTGCAGCCGATTTGACCCTACGACCGGGTATAAACGTTGAGTCGATGACCTGATGGTAGGGTATATTGCCAATGCTTTGAAGATTTGTTCAATCTCACATGTGTTACCACATATGAACTTGCGGGAGGGTATTGAATTATCGAGTGAAAATCGACTATATCAGGAAGATCCATAATAATCAGAAAGATTTAGAAGGATATAGAAGAATATTCAATAATATCCAAGAAAAAGAAATTCATTATTATCTGTAATATATTATTCAATATTAGTTAAGAATATGAGGTTTATTAAATTCCTATATAAGTCTGTTCATATTGTAACTTATTTCCCATGAAACTCATAATATTTCTTCCAAAGCACTTTTTGGTGATTTACTCTCATCAATTTATAATAAACAAAGAGTTGCTACACCTTTTTGGTTTCAAGACAAAAGATGGATCGTGGGAAGGACTTGTCTTATGCGTGCGAGACTTATGGCCGGGAAGATTGGTGGTGTGTCAGTCCAGTCTAGTTAGGATCGAACACTTGTAATAGCTTATAGCAATTGAATCCTATTGTTTCATAAATAAAGATTGGATTGTTTGCTTAACTTTAATCACATATAGACTATCAAAATGAATCTCAGAATAGTCTTGAATATGAAGTTTTAAATAAGGATCAGACTTAAAATGAACTGATTAATTTGGTTCCACTTAGTGGCCTAATGGGAGCAACCTCTGTGAACTTAGAGTCCGGAATAGGGTGTTTCAAACCTGTAGATCTGATACCTCTTGGAAAGTGGATAATATAATTGTAGGCCTTGAATAGATTATTCTCTGAGTATGATATCAAAAAACTTGAAAGACATCTCTTTTGTAAGCTCTTCTCTCATGGGAGAAAGTCTTGCAATTCTTCCGGAAGTTGAGGAGGCATATAACAATAGACTAATGAAACTTTGTGTTAAATCTGTAAGAATTTGCGGAAATGAAAGAGATTATATGAAGAATAAGGAGAGAATGAAGCAAGTAAATCATGAACTCAAAATTTCCATTGATGAAAAGTGGTGGAGAGAAGACAGTCTGCCTCCTTAGGTTAAATTATTTAGAGTTACAAATATATAAGACAAGGCTCGTAGGTATACAGATCCATATTTTTGGGATACAGCCTGTCTAATCGGTGTACACCCTTCTGGTGTACGGTCTGGTGTGTGAGAAGGAAGGGTGAACTTCAGACATATAACATAGTCGTACATGGGAGACTGCTTGATGGTTAGTCGTCCATGGGAGACTGCTAATCACATAGTCGTACATGAGAGACTATGTATTATATCTTCTTTAGTCTGATCTTGCCTTTACCTCAACAATGCCTGAATAGTGCACACCTTGGATAATACTCCCCCTCAATTATAGCATATCTGGAATCACCCAAGAATGCTGAACTTGGATTACTCATGAAGTCTCACCTCATTAAAAACCTTAGCAGAGAAAACCACGTGGGACAAAACTCGACTAAGGAAAAAAGAGTGTGAGCTTTCATGAGCGATGGGAGCACTATCATGGCCTAGCAAGACTCACAAGGCCAAGTTTGCTAAAGATGTGATCGCAAACCTTGGATCTTGCTGCCTTGATGAAAATGTCTGCAAGCTGGTCTTCACTTCGAGTGTAGCAAGGTAGAACCGTCCCATCTATGATCTTCTCTCTAACCTTTTGACAGTCCACTTCAATATGCTTTGTCCTCTCATGAAACACAGAATTATATGCAATATGGATGGCCACCTGGTTGTCACAATGCATGGTCATTGGTGTAGCTTGATCGATGTTGAGATCAGCAAGGAGTCCTTTGAGCCAAGTCAGCTCATTGTCAGCTTCCTCATGGCTCTGTACTCTGCTTCTGCTGATGAACAAGCAACAACCTTATGTTTCCAAGTCAACATGTTCCCACCAATGAATTTCCAATAGCCGGTTGTGGATCTCCTGTCCTTCCTATCTCCGGCTCAATCCGCATCACAATAGCCTACAATCTCGGTACTCTCGTTCCTTCTCATCCAAATACCATGGTCCAAGCTTCCTTTGAAATATCTTAGGATCCTGTCCACCATGCTCCAATGATACTTTGTGGGAGTCTTCATTTGTTGACTGACCTGGTTCACTGCAAAACACAAGTCAGGCCTAGTAAGTGTCAAATATATCAACTTACCAAACATCTTGGTATAGAGCTGGATCTTCAAACGGCTCATCTTCCTTCTCCCCCTCTCGACTGTCCTTGTAGCCATCTTCAAGGGGACTCTTGGCCGGTTTAGCATCCAATACTTCTGCATCTTTCAAAAGATCAAGGACATACTTCCTTTGTGAAAGGAAGATGCCATCATAACATCTGCACACTTCTATGCCTAAGAAAAATTTCAATTCACCAAGGTCTTTAATATCAAATGTAGATTTAAGAGAGGACTTGATCTGTGCAATACCTTCCTTGTTGTCGCCTGAGATGATCAAGTCATCAACATAGACGACAACAACTACTATACCTTTAGGCGATTGATGTGTGAATAGGCTGTGATCAGATTCTGACCTCTGGAAGCCTTGATCCCAAAGGGTTCGACTGAGCTTGTGATACCATGCTCGAGGTGATTGCTTCAGACCATAAATAGCCTTTCTCAGCCTCAACACTTTCTCGAGAGCAATTGAATTCTCCAAGCCTGGTGGTGGCCGCATGTAAACTTCTTCTTCAAGCTCTCCTTGAAGAAAGACATTCTTCACATCCATCTGCCACAACTCCCAAGACAAGTTAGCAGCCAGAGATAGAATAACTCTTACCGTGGGAAGTTTGGCAATTGGGGCAAAGGTGTCCTTGTAGTCATTGCCATAACTTTGAGTGAAGCCGCGGGCAACAAGTCTGGCCTTGTACCGGTCAATGTCACCATTGCTTTTGTACTTGATGGTGAACACCACTACAACAAATGTGCCTTTTCTTAGCATACGGTTAACGCTATTATATGGTATTCATAGCGATTTCATAAATGCTATAATAAAAGACGCTCTAATAGAGTGCCTATGTATGATAGCGTTTTCACCATGGCGATATCGTAGAGCCCTCTACAATAGCGTTTTTGTTAAGCTGTAATCTAGTTATTAATGATACATTAATCGTGTTATCACAGCTGTTCTATTATGTTGTACTACAGATATTAATGACACATTAATCGCGTTATATTTTATTTTATAACAGCTGTTCATTTATGTTATAATACAGTTACTAATAACACGTAATTCGTGTTATATTAAATTGTGTGGTAACGTATTTATATTGCTATATATATATTTTAAAAATAACTTTTTCATGTTGCCATGAATTACGTTTTAGTTGCTTTATGTTTGTGTTGTTTGATGCTGTGTTGCAGCAGTCGTACTGAGCTACTTATATATAAATTGTAGCTTCTCCTCTGTGTTACCATGTGTGTGTACAATGACTTATATTTGATGCTATTTCGTGTAATAAAATGGAAACACTAATTGTACTAAATCGAACACAATCACAAACACACCAAATTATGATAACAAATTAAACAAAGTCTGAAATTTCATTCATCCAGAATCGAAGTACAAAGTCATAATTAAGATCCAAAGTCATAACACATTTTGGTTTCCAACAAGTACCATACGTTCATGACCAATTCGAGTACTAAGAGAAGAAGAACATACACTTATTATTCCACCTCAAACAATGACAACTTTGTCTTCAGGCCATGCTATCGTTGTAACAATAGCGTCCTCCATGCACTCAATTGCAGACGTAAGCCTCCAGGCCACATCATCATTCACCTACACTGCATCAACCCACACAGGAACAGCATTATTGCCCAAAGGAACAAAATGCACTAACTATTCTGGGTTGTTTGTAGACCAGCGTCCTTCTGGAACAACTACTTTCTGACCGGTAATGTCCAGTAGTTTGCACTTCTGACCCTCCTTCACAATCTGTTTGGTCCAACAATGTACACTAACGTAAGTAATATGTAAGCATTATTATATTTATCTTTTATTCAATCATAGCCTAACGATACATGGTTCATACAATCATCTCTGACATTCTCAGCCTCATCAGGTATGTCTTCTAGACTCATATCAATATCCGCAGGCAATGATCCTACATCTGCATATCGATCTTCCACTTTCTCATCACTGTATCTTCTACTTGGACCCTTCATAACTACATACCAACTCGACTCATCATTTTTCCTTGAGTAAAATATCTGTCTCGGCTTGAGATGCTAAAATGAAAGGATCCTTTGCAAACGCTATGTGGCTGTGATTAAAATTAACCAGCGTAAAGCCATCCTCTACCTTCACACTGTTACCTTTAACTGCCCACTGACACTTGAATATTGGAACGTAGAATGCATTGTAATCTAGTAAGATAATATCAACTACTCTCCTATAGTAAGATACAACATCTACCACCTGTGTTTTGTCCCTTGCACTAGATCTACACACTGCAGTTGCCTCATAGTAAAACCCACTATTCTGACTTAGCCTATGCACTGAATGAGAATGAAACCGTAGGCCATTGACAATGTAGCCTGTGTATGACCTGGCTATACTACGAGGACCATAAGCCAGCCACATTAGTGTCTCTTCTTCAATGGAATCAATTGGTATCTAACGTTTATAAAAAAAGAAGGTCAGCTATACTACATGGTCATATTATACACGAACAAAACTTTTAGAATAGAACATGTTTGTTGCTTTAGCCACGCTGGAAAATTTTCAATGTGCAAATGCCATAAATAAGTTGCATCCCGTTTACATCTACTATTTGATTGTTGTAGATGTTGTAAATGAGCACTTGCATATGAAAAAAACAACAAAATACATCAGAACTTGTAAGTCAAAAAGATATGAGTAAATAGTATAGTAAGTACTGAGAGAATCTTACTCAACATATGTGTTGGGGTCAAAATCACCTCCTCGGAGATTGATAAGACAAAAGGCCGGATCAACGGTTGAACATTTCATATTCTGGCAGCAAGCCCACGAAATGAGACCAAACGCCTGCCCGGGTCAAGCTCTTGGCTTAACCGGTCGCAGATGAACTGAACGGGTAGTGACCATTTGTACTCTTTCCTTATCCTTGGTTTTATCCCAAAGGGTTTTCCGGGAAAGGTTTTAACGAGGCAAATTGGCTCACTAATCCTAAACCCGTCCACGAGCTGATCAAATTGCTCCGACCAAATGCCCGTCGGGCCAAAGCTCTTGGCGTCCGGTCCGACGGATGAACTGAACCCTCTAATAGCCTCTCAAGACGAATCTCTGCATATCTTCCCGGTACGGCGCATTCTTCAAGCCGAGACATGGGCTACGACCGGACCTCACCCTCTCGGACCGGCCCCGGAAGCCATTTCCCGACTAATGGGCCTCAGCCCATTAGTTCCCGAAGAAACATCGCGCCATTTGAAGACGGACTTCACGCTGTTTAGAACATGGAAAAACATCAAGGAGTTTACTTCAAATAAACCGGAGTCAGGACCTTAACCAAAGAAGATCGGACCAGAAGATTAAAAAGACAAGCTGGGCCAAAACAAGACGAACGGGCCGTGACGGAAGAGAGGCGATAGGTCGGTGGCCCATCATGCTATTGGCGTCTGGGAAAGGGATTTTTACAACGTCCCACATTGCTTAGATTAGTCTTTGAGACCCCAGGCTCTCTCATATAAATAGACCCCCTTGTATTCACTTTCAGAGGATCCCAACTCAAGTGCAAGAGCTTTCGAGATATAAGACAATAAGTTTTCTCGAATATTATTGTACTTAGAGAATTATTAATAAAATCATCTTTCTCATCTTTTTACTTTTTTGCCCTTTGGTTCTTGTTTAATAGAATTTTGGAGCCCCACGAAATATAAATTTCGACAATGTGAGTTTCAGCTCTCACAGTTTGGCGCCGTCTGTGGGGACATCGAAATATTCTTTATTCAAGAACAGCAGGAGACTATGACCGCCGGAGGAAGAACCGACGATCTCAGCAATCAACCGACCGGAGGAGCGGCAAGAGCCAGCACGACCGCCGCAGGAACATCTGCGACTGGGGCAGCCGCACCCGGAGCCGTCATCGCTCCACAACCCCGGTTCGGGATGCCCACCGAAGGACCCATCATAACAGAAGCGGCCCGCTCCGGCCCAACCGACCTAGCCGGAGATATCACGGCGATCGGAGACCTGAGAAACATGATAGCGGAATTAGCAGAACGACAAGATATACAAGCAAGAACGACGGCACAAGAAATAACGGCCATCCGAGAACTGGCGCAAAGTTCTCAACCAAGAAGACGCCTCCGCTTTTCACCGCTAACAAGCATCCTCGAAGGACAGAATCCCGGAGAGCAAACTCCCGTCGGGACAAGAGCGGAACTATCGGCACCACCGCCGTTACAGCGGAAGAGCACGACAAGACAAACAACCTAGCAACCCGTCTCGACAACGACCGACGAAGAAGTCGCACTCGGGGCTAGCGGCCGCGACGAAGAGGAAACGAACGAAGAAGAAAGAAACCTCACTGAAGAAGAAGAAAATATCCTCTTGGTAAACCAGCGGATAAGAGCAGACGAGCAAGAAATAACTGGCCGGAGGAATCGATCCGCTAGCCGGAAAAGTGAAATAGACGAGCTACGCGCCCAAATGGAGCTAACGGCGAGCCAAATAAGAGAAATGAGATCTCAAGTCCACAAAGCGACCAGTGCGGCTCCCGAGATCGACCGAGTTTTGGAGGAAACTCAGAAGATTCCTTTCACATCAAGAATCACGAGCATGAGACTCTCCGACCCCGGCAAACTCAAAATCCCGTTCTACGAGGGAACGACGGATCCGAAAGCACACATGACGGCCTTCCACATCGCAACAAGTTGGACTAAATTCAAGCCCGAGGAAAAAGACGCTGGCTTCTGCCTCTTGTTTGTCGAACACTTGAAAGGAGCAGCCTTATCGTGGTTCTCGCGGTTGGAGAGAGACTCGATCGACAATTTCGATCAGTTATCTGCGGCCTTCTTAAAGCATTATTCACTTTTCATAAGCCGCTCAACATCTGACGCAGACCTTTACTCGTTGTCACAAGGACCCGAAGAGAGCCTTAGCGAGTTTATCGAGAGGTTCAAAGTAATCGTGTCAAAGATCGCTGATCTAAGCGATAACGCCGCAATAAACGCCCTAAGGAAGTCTCTGTGGTACGCCTCCAGCTTCCGGAAGGAGATCACTATCAACCCACCGGTCACCATTCAAGACGCTCTCCACCGCGCCTCGAACTTCGTAATTCACGAAGAGGACATGAAAGCCCTGGCCAAAAGGCACCAGCCGCAGAAAATGTCTAAAAGCCCGGCGCAGCCCGCGAATATCCCGACGGAAAGAAGAAACAAACGTGGTGGCAAAGACGAAGAGCTCGAAGCAAGCGGAGCACATAACTACCAGATAAACACGAGATACCCGTTCGATGGACGCGGCAGAGGATCAACGCCCACCGGGGCTCGGATGGGCTACGACGAGAATGCTTACTGCACTTACTACCGAGCCAGGGGACACTCAACCGAACACTGCAAGACAATTGGGAGAAGACTCGCAGCTAAGCTGCTCGCCGGAGAACTCAGAAAAGATATAACCCTAGAGAGTCTCGGATTACCCGAAGAAGATACCGAAGTCCAGGCAGAGAGACTTAACCAGGAGCATCCTGAGAAGCCTCCGGAAGAAGCACCCAAACGAGGGAGAAGGCCGAACGGAGACGACCAAGCCGGGAACCGAAGAAGGATCCACATGATCATCGGGGGATCCCAATACTGCAAAGACACGGTGGCCTCGATAAAAGTTTTCCTCAGGAGAGGAGACAAGGAGTCAAACCCGAGAACCCCGAGAACCCCGACGGCCGGGAATGATGACCGGATCGCCTTCACCGAAGACGACGCTGAAGGGCTCGATCAGCCCCACGACGATCCCCTAGTCGTAGAACTAGACATCAACGACTACGACGTATCAAGGGTACTAATCGACACCGGAAGCTCGGTAGACGTCATATTCCGAGAGACGCTCCGAAGAATGAACGTGGATCTATCAGAAGTGAAGTCAAACCCCAGATCGCTCACTGGATTTTCCAGAGAAGTCACTATGACCGATGGGACGATCCAACTCCCGGTCCACATCGCCGGAATTACGAAGGTCGTAAATTTCGCGGTGGCTAATCACCCCGCAATCTACAACGTCATCATGGGGACCCCGTGGATCAACTCGATGCGAGCAATCCCGTCAACTTACCATCTTTGTCTGAAGTTTCCGACCCCCAACGGAATCAAGACTGTCTGGGGAAACCAAAAAGAAGCCCGGATTTTTTTCCTCGCAGAACACAAACTCCGAAACCAGACGGTCCCGCAAAGAGAAAACCCGAAACGGAAGAAAGAAGAAGAAGACACGAAGGGCGGAATTAAAACGAGCAGAACGGATCACTTCGAGAGAACGGAGCTCGGACCCACAGAAGACAAAGACGGGCAAGGACCGGCAACCGCCTTGAAGAAGACATCCTAGATCGCTTAGTACGAAACGGTCAATTCCGTATTCTATAAAGCAGAGGCGCACACCAAAAAAAAAAAAAAAAAAACCAGAACTACGGGTGACTTGATCCCTTCTTACAAAGGGTACGTAGGCAGCTCGCCTAAAAAACGAGTTCAGTTGTTCCCTCAAAAAAGAAGGGGGGGAGTGGGTCCGTATATACATACTCCCAAAGAAATTCTCGCAAAAAAGGGTAAAAAGGTCAAAACATGAAACCTTAAATCCCATATTCTCGGACGAGATCATCCGTTGCTGGCCACAACGAGACTTCTTTGTTCGAGAAATCGCCTCTCGGCACACATCGCCTCTCGGCACACATCGCCTCTTGGCATACGTATCAACCGCCCGTTGCTGATCACAACAGGGTGACTTAACCATGGTTCTTTAACATCCCGCAGTGGATAAACTTAGCGCGCTATATAAATTTCCGGACAACATCCGAACGACGTGACCTGACATCCCGCGATCCGGCAGGGAGCATCGCAGACGATGTTCTTTTAAGCTTATCTTCAGGAGAATTTCGCATAGGCAAATAGTGCGAGGTATAAACCGCGAAATAAGCTCGTAAACCCAGTAAAACGCCTGACATGGAAAGCTGGTCATGAACATCTCCGAACGCAGTATCAAACCGGCTCCGATACGAGATTCTAAACGCGTTCAGTCGAGAGAGGAATTTAAACGTGTAACTCCTTGACACCAAAACACAAGCCCAGGAAAACATCGCAACCTGGCCAAAAGTTCGAGTGTCCGGAAAAATGCTCCAACTCAGCAACGCCTCTTGGCAAGCTATACAACGCAAACGCCTCTTGGCAAGCTATACAACGCAAAAGCCTCTTGGCAAGCGACAAACAACGCAAACGCCTCTTGGCAAGCGACAAACAAAGCAAACGCCACTCGGCAAGCTAAACAACATAAACGCCCCTCGGCAAACGCCTCTGGCAAGCTATACAGAACATCGCCTCTTGAGCCAATATCAATATCGCCTCTGGGCAAGCGGAGCAGTCGCCTATCTCGTTCGGAGGTTGGGCCTGGCATCCTTCGTCAAACAAGAAACGCTAAGCAGGAAAAGAAAAAGCCTCGTAAACGGTTCAAAACCTTTTCATTAATCTCAGAAGCAAAAAGGCTCATTCGGCCCACAAGCAAAGCCAGACGATACAAGGATTCAAAAAAAAAAAAAAAAGACAAAACAAAAGCAGAAATCCAGAAAACAAAAAACGAAGATCAAGACTCTGGGCCAAACGCCTTAACCACGGCAAGGTCCGCGATCCCGGGAACGTCCTCATTGGATCCGGCCGGATCAAGAACTCCGATCAACGCGGCCTCCTCCTCAAGCGAGCAAGGCTCGAGAAGCGGAACGGTCGGATCACTGGAAAGAGGAACCAACTGAGAGTCGATCTTTTCCCGAACCAGGGCAATCATGTCATCAAACCGGCTATCAGCGCCATCGAAGCGAGCTTTCCATTTCAAGAGCTTGGCCTTCTCTCGGTCTAAGTCAGGAAGTTCGCCACCTTAAATCAACGCAATCAACTCGAGATTTCCCACAATCTGAGACGAATTCACCTCTTTAACCCTGGCTTCGGACAGAGAATCGAGAGTTCCTGTTAACTCTCTCAAGAAGACCGGAAGCTCGGCAGAACAAGCCTTGCAACCGTGAGCATCACGCGAGGCCCTGGCAGACACGAGCTGGCCCGCTAAATCCTTCAGTTCCTCAGACTGACGAGAAACCTTAACCTCCAGGCGAACAGACATACACACGGCTCTCTCCTTTTCAGCTTGCAAATCCGAGACTTGTCTCTCGAGCAACTTGATCTGCCGCGAGCTCGACGACTCAAGAACTTCAAGCTTCCTCCTCACCGAGCGAACATTCTCTTCGGCGCATTTGCGAACCCCGCGAATAGTGGCGTCATACGAACCAATGCACTTGTTCACGGAGGATATGAACTGCAAACAAAAAGAACATCAGGAAAAAGAAAAAGGAAATATCGAAGAAAAGGAAAGAAGGCAAAAAAGGAAAATTCACCTTCGATCCACATAAAGCCATCTCCTCATATATTTCGGATTCTTCAAGATCACCGTACGGAGGAAACTTAAAGCTCGAGTCCACCATCGCCGAGAAACTTTTGGCTGCCTGACGACGGTTCTTACAAACCGACTCCGGGAAAGCAAGCCGGGCGTCCGACGGCACGCTGGGCGGAGTAGAATTCTTCACCACGTCTTCTGCCAGGACGGTCTCTCGCCTTTGACGCAAGACACTATCCGCTCCACTCAAGCTATAAACAACTCCCCAAGACTCAGCAACCCGCTTCGCCGCATTACGCGCCAAGATAGCATCCTTCTTAAACGGAGTGGGCACAGCCGGTGGCGAAACCGGTCTACCAGCCGGCCATTCCGGCGGAGGAACGGCTAGAGAGCTCCCCGCCGGCTTAGAGACCGAAGGACGGGCCGACGGTTTGGTCCCGGGCTTAGGAACTGACCGGCCGTCCGTCCCCTTTGTCTTCTTTCCATCCTTCTCCATCTTCTCACGAAGCGATAACCTAACCATGATAACAAGCTCAAAAAAAAAGGAGTTTTTTCAATTCCCAACTTTTTAGGAAAAAGTAACTTTTTCCAATTCCTTTTCAAGCAAGAAAAAGGAAAATTTTCAGTTTCTGAAAAGAGGAGGATTTTTCCAATTCTCAAACATAACAAGAAAAAGGAAAATCCTCCACCAAGTCGGCCGCCTATGATTTTCGGGCCCGAGGAAGAAAAAAATTCGCTACAACCATTTTTCGGCGACCAGCACACAAGAAGATGCACACAAGGCCTTTAGTCCATCAATCCCGATTAACATTTCGTCAGACGCTCCTCGCCCATGCAAGCAAAGGCCACGAGCTGGGGGGCTAACTGTTGGGGTCAAAATCCCATCATCGGAGATTGATAAGACACAAGGCCGGATCAACGGTTGAACATTTCATATTCTGGCAGCAAGCCCACGAAATGAGACCAAACGCCTGCCCGGGTCAAGCTCTTGGCTTAACCGGTCGCAGATGAACTGGACGGGTAGTGACCATTTGTACTCTTTCCTTATCCTTGGTTTTATCCCAAAGGGTTTTCCGGGAAAGGTTTTAACGAGGCAAATTGGCTCACTAATCCTAAACCCGTCCACGAGCTGATCAAATTGCTCCGACCAAATGCCCGTCGGGCCAAAGCTCTTGGCGTCCGGTCCGACGGATGAACTGAACCCTCTAATTGCCTATCAAGACGAATCTCTGCATATCTTCCCGGTACGGCGCATTCGTCAAGCCGAGACATGGGCTACGACCGGACCTCACCCTCTCGGACCGGCCCCGGAAGCCATTTCCCGACTAATGGGCCTCAGCCCATTAGTTCCCGAAGAAACATCGCGCCATTTGAAGACGGACTTCACGTTGTTTAGAACATGGAAAAACATCAAGGAGTTTACTTAAAATAAACCGGAGTCAGGACCTTAACCAAAGAAGATCGGACCAGAAGATTAAAAAGACAAGCTGGGCCAAAACAAGACGAACGGGCCGTGACGGAAGAGAGGCGACAGGTCGGTGGCCCATCATGCTATTGGCGGCTGGGAAAGGGATTTTTACAACGTCCCACATTGCTTAGATTAGTCTTTGAGACCCCAGGCTCTCTCATATAAATAGACCCCCTTGTATTCAATTTCAGAGGATCCCAACTCAAGTGCAAGAGCTTTCGAGATATAAGACAATAAGCTTTCTCGAATATTTTTGTACTTAGAGAATTATTAATAAAATCATCTTTCTCATCTTTTTACTTTTTTGCCCTTTGGTTCTTGTTTAATAGAATTTTCGGATCCCCGCGAAATATAAATTTCGACAGTGTGAGTTTCAGCTCTCACAATATGGATCCACCATAGCTGTGTTCTGTATTATAGCAAGATGAGCTATTTTCTTATCCATATCAATGAGATTGAATGAACAGCCAGCTGATATAGGACGACCTTCAAGGATGGATTGGCTCTCGTACTCAGTGTTTCTGTCATCCTTTTCTTCTACATTTGTTGTCGTCTTCAAGAAGGCCGAGCAGAACTTCATACACTCGTCTGCAAGATAAGACTCAGCAATACACCCCTCTGGTCTTGCTGTGTTTCTGACATAGTCTTTCAATACTTTCATGTACCTATTTTTAATGAAAATCAAATGTGAATAATAAGTCAATTTAGAATATAAAAAAAAATTATTAAAAAGGAAACATACCTTTCAAAAGGATACATCCATCGGAAATGGACAAGACCACCAAGTCGGGCTTCTCTTCCTAGATGCACACACAAGTGCACCATGATGTCGAAGAAACTAGGTGGCCAACAAACATGCATAGTGTCTCCACAATTTCAGTTTCCATTAGCTGGAGTTGTTCCATATCAATTTCTCGTTGGCAAAGAAGGTTGAAGAAAGAACATAGGCGGAAAAAGGCTACCCTAGGACCCTTAGGTAGTAATCCCTAATTGCTACTGGCAGCAGTTGTTGCATTAGGACGTGGTAGTCATGAGATTTGAGTCCCATCACTTTACACTCCTCTAATGAAATACAAGTATATATATTAGCACAATAGCCATCAGGACCTTTAAAATCATATAGCCACTTACAGAAGGTCTGTTTCTCGAACTTTGACAAAGACCAATGAGCTGATGGCAGTAATGTCAGTTTATCCTGTGCTTTTGGATGCAAATTGTTCCTGATACCAAGACTTTCTAGATCCTTTCTAGCCTTTAGACCGTCCTTTGAATTGCCATAATGCAACAATGTGCAAATCAAGCTTGCTGCCACATTCCTCTCCACATGCATGAAGTCTATATTATGCCGCACAGGGCGCTCCTTCTCATGTCAAAGCAAATAAAAAAAATCAATAAGAACATACTATATACAATTTCACATAACTTAACCGAAAGTTTAAACATACCTCCCAATAAGGCAGTGTGAAAAAAATCGAACGTTTCTTCCATCTAGATAATTCCTCTTCGTCTTTGTCTCCTAGATCTTCATCATCATCGGATTCACTGACTTCATCCTCGTTATCAGATGGTATGTCAATTCGCTGAGCTCTCTTTTTCCCACTCTCTTTTCTATTTCCAAAATCATTCTTGTAATTTCTCAGCACATATGAGACATTCCTACCCGTGAGCATCCTTCCCTTTGTCCCATGTTCAGTTTTACCATCAAACCAACTTTTCGCTCTCAAACTATGTAAGGAAGGCAAACTCTTCCTATGGCACATAAATACTAATTTCCTGCTATTACTCAGCCACAAACTGTCTGTGTGCTTCCCGCATATAGGACAACCCATTTTCCCCTTTACTTTACACCCATCAAGATTCCCATATGCTGGGAAATCACTAATAGTCCAAAGAAGCATTGCCCTAAGCGTAAAGGTCGTCTTACTAATTGCATTGTAAGTTAATTCGCCTTTGCGCCACAGATAACTTAAATCTTCTATAAAGGGTTCTAAGTATACATCTATACTATTACCCGGTTGTTGTGGTCCTGGAATTAGCAAACTGAGCATGATGTTCTCCTCCTTCATACATAGGTCAGGAGCTATGTTGTAATTAACCAGTAATACAGGCCAACAACTGTATCGGCCATTCTTCATATTGAAGGGATTAAACCCATCAGTTGAAAGCCCAAGCCGCAAGTTCCTCTGCTAAGCTGCGAACTCTGGGTACTTGTTATTCATTGACTCCCACGTCACAGAATCTACTGGATGGCGCAGTTTCCCATCAGTGCTCTTGTTACTGAAATGCCATCTCAAATCCATTTCAAGTTGCTCCGATCTGAACATCCTTTTCAGTCGAGGTATTATTGGAAAATACCTCAAAATCTTATGTGGAACACCCTTCTTTAATTCACCAGTGTGCATGTTGGTCTTCCATCTAGACGCCTTGCATTTTGGGCAACTCTCCGCATTCTTCAGCTTCTTCCAAAACAAGCAGCAGTCGTTCACACAAGCATGAATCTTTTGATATCCCATATCAAAAGATTTCAAAAACTTCTTCACATCGTAAGTTGATTTGTGCAGCACATTGTCTTCATGCAGCATCTTTGGCAATGTTTGCAGTAAGTCATCAAAGCTTTTGTCTGACCACCCACTCTGAGACTTAATCCTAAACAATGAAACTATGGCTGATAGCTTGCTATGACTCTCACACGTTGAATACAAGGGGGTTTCGGCCTCAGCAAGTTTTGCTAAAAATTCATCTTCTTTCACTCAGCTAACTCGCGTAACTGCGAACCCCTAATGGCTAAATCTTCATCTAAAAAATTGGCTGCCTCATATAAACTAAGTATCTCAGCGTTCCACAATCTATCTTTTCCTTCCACTACAGCGACAGAGTTACCTTCTCCATGGTGAAACCAATCCGCGTGAAACTTGTAAGCGTCATCCATCCCATTTATAACCAAATGACAGACAACCTCCTCACTTGTATAGCGATCTAAATTGCGGCATCGGGCGCATGGACATATAATCTTCCCATTCAGTCCTAATTTATCACTAACAGCATTGACAAAACCCCGAGCACACCTCTCATATGCAGAATCAACTCTTCAGTTCGTGTAAATCAAACGAAAATAAAAAGAGAGTTATGAAGAGAATGGTTGAAATGCATAAACTGAACAGGTAAATAATGTACATACCTGCACAAATGCACCCACGACTTCTCCAACATTTTTGCTACAACCTAGTTATGGCCCTTCCCACAGTTTAAAGAAGTGTACATAGTTCAAGCAGCAATGACGAGAAATTAATCTTAATAATGTTAAACACAACCAACGAAAACATTATCTACAACATTCGAGAAAGGAATACACGATGAGAAGAAGTAGATAGATGTGTCTAACCTTAACACAATTTAACGGATCCAAGTTTGAGAGTTGTGTTCACCTGCAAAGAAAATGCTGAGATTATTGTCCAAGTGTATAATGAATAGCAATTATTATGAACACAACTCTCAAACTTGGCGACTTACACAAGTCTACTATTCGGAAATACACTTCGAATCTATTCAGTAAACAACAAAGAAGCATCGAATCTGCATATGAATTCGGGATTTTGTAAACAACAATCAAGAGTCGAATAAATTGCGGATTTTTTAAACAACAAACAAGCTTCCAATGTAAGAATGAATTCCGGATTTTGTACAAAACAAACAAGATTCAAATGAATACCGGATTTTGTAAACAACAATCAAGCTTCCAACCTCAGAATCGAAAATCAATACTACTTGAAGGCTTAAACGAAGGTGAAAACATACCAGACCTACCTAATCAGAGCATATGGCAGCGAGAAAACCTAACTAATCACTACACATGACGCAATCGATTCTAAGAACTCACTTGCAATTAGAAATCTGGGATTGAAATCGTAGAGTGACGAGGGCAAAGGCAAACTGCGACTCGTAGATAGGGGACTCGCCGAAATAAACAACAGAAACCCAGTTGAAATGGATTGATTAGGGTTGGTGAAGTATGAGAAATCGACTCGAGAGTGTGGAGAGAGAATGTAGCTATCGGGATGAAGAAGACGGAGAAAACAACGAAAAGATTTGTTTTTTTTTTCTAATGCTATGAAAACTATTCCTTTTGCTAATTCACCGCGAAAAGCCAAAAAAAATTCTAAGTGTTGGCTCTAGCTCGAAAAAGTAGTGTGATTTGTGAGTTTTTAATTTTCGTTTACTGATTTTCAAGGCATAGTATTCATCCGCAATAAGTTTCTTAACCAAACTTCCAACTACCTTTTCATAGCAGTTATGAAAAAAGTGCTATTATGTTCTTCTATGAAAAGGTACATTTGTTGTAGTGCCCCCATCTTGAGCTCACAGATTTCTTCCCTTTGGGTAGGTCAGCGTCATCCCATGTATGATTGCGGTCCATAGCTCCAACCTCATCACCTACTTCATCCTTCCATTCCTACTTAACCACAGCCTGTTCATAAGAATCGGGAATGAGGTATGCTTGAATCTTGGCAAGGAAAGCCTGATAGTCAGATGGTAAAAGGGCAAGAGAGCACATGGCCTCAATTTATGGATGAGCCACAGCCTGACTGTTGAAGTACTCCCTTGGGTTGATCCAATCCTTTCGAATACCTCCAAATTCGGAATGTATAGGATCCCTCCGAATCCTTGTACTTTGTCTAAGCTCCACCGGGCTTGCTCTTCCTCCTCTTCCTCACTTTGGTTAATGGGATTAGGATCAACTTCACGGTCTGCTTGATCCTCATGATGATCATGGTCTCCATGGTCTCCATGATTAGGTGTAGTATGCTCCCCCTCATGGGTTGCATCGGTAGGCTCCCCATCTTGGGTCGCTTGGGTTTGCTCCCCCCCCCTCTTAGGTTGCATCGGTAGGCTCCCCATCTTGGTTCGCTTGGGTTTGCTCCCCTTCTTGTGCAGCTCCAGTCGTATCCCCCTCATGGGCAGCTCCGGTTGGTGTCGCTGTAGACACTGAAGTAGCACCTCCATGAGACTAAGTATTGGCCTGGCCGAGACTCTCCAAGAGGAACTTCAGACCGGCTGCTGTTGGGGTCAAAATCCCCTCTTCGAAGATTGACGGAACGAGAAGTCGAGGCCGAGATCGAACGGAACTTATCCTGAACATGGAACGGACGAGTCAAGGCCAACTGCCCACGATCCGTCCGAAACGTAAGCCGGCGGCTGGGATAAGGCCAGCCCCCGGATCTTTACCATACAACATCCGGCGGCTGGGATAAGGCCAGCCCCCGGATCTTTACCATACAACATCCGGCGGCTGGGATAAGGCCAGCCCCCGGATCTTTACCATACAACATCCGGCGGCTGGGATAAGGCCAGCCCCCGGATCTTACCATACAACATCCGGCGGCTGGGATAAGGCCAGCCCCCGGGTCTTTACCATACAACATCCGGCGGCTGGGATAAGGCCAGCCCCCGATCTTTACCATACAACATCCGCGGCTGGGATAAGGCCAGCCCCCGGATCTTTACCATACAACATCCGGCGGCTGGGATAAGGCCAGCCCCCGGATCTTTACCATACAACATCCGGCGGCTGGGATAAGGCCAGCCCCCGGATCTTCATCACATGCACACGATCATTTCTCAAGTCAAGACTCGTCATCCGAACATCGTCCAGTCGACCGACCGTCATGCCCGGACTGACCCGAAGATTATCCATTTGCACGTTCTGACTCCAAAGACGTCCGTAAACATTCCCCGAAAGACCGTGACGAACGTCCAGCCGTCCGTGGACCAGTCGCCGAGCACACGAGCCGAAGGAACCGGCGGCTGGCCATCAATACCGAAACCGGCGGCTGGAAGTTCAAACGAAAAACGGGCGGTTCGAATCTCAGAAGTCGTAAAACGTTCGGAACACTATTCACGCGGGGAAAACCGTAGAAAAACACCATTCATCCCGAGACAAAGTTAACCGAAAAATCGAATTAAGCATAAACCGAGATTCGAATTACTATTCACCGGTTTACTATTCATCGGTCACTATTCACCGTCGGGCCGGATTTGGGTCAGAATTCGCGGATGGATCACGGAAGACTCTCGGGCCGGATATCGGGCCCGAAAAGCTTAGGTCGGCGGCTGGGAAGGAAAGACAAGGTCCCACATCGGAAATCTGCAGTCTTAGCCTCCTAGGATTGTTAGGAGTTTTAGCAATTTAAGACTATTCAGCTTTTGCTAATTTCCCTTGTACTTTCGGAAAATATCAATAAAAATCTCTCTTTTCATCTTTTTGTATTTTTGGTCCTTTAGTTCTTTATAAATAGAATTTTCGAGCCCCCCATTAAATATAAGTTTTGACAGTGTGAGTTTCGGCTCTCACAGTTTGGCGCCGTCTGTGGGGACGAGAAATATTCTTAACCCTAAGAACAGGATACCGAACGAAGACAATGACCAGAAGAACTGACGACATCACCAACCAACCGACCGGAGCAGCAGCCGGAATGGGACTTCCCGCCATTAGCACATCGGCGGCCGGAACCGGAACAACTGCCGCGGGACATCCACCGACGGAGCAGTCGGAAATCCGGGACTTCCCCCAGGGCCCTCGCCAGATACGGAATGCCACTCCAAGATCCGATCATCACGGAAACAGCCAACACCGCCCCGGAGAATGCAGCGATCACCGAACTGCGGAACATGGTAGCCGAAATCACGGAGCGGCAAAACAGGCAAGAGAGAGCAGCCGCACGAGAAAGAGCGGCTTCCAGGAACCAGCACACGCCCCTCGGACTCTAGGAGTAAGACGCCCTATCTTCACCCCGCAAGCGGATCCCTCGGGCCGTCAGAATCCCGACGAACAGACCCCGGTCGGAACAAGGAGAGAACCGTCAGCACCACCCCCGCTGTACCGGAAAAGCGCCACTGGGCGAACCGCCGACTTCCACGGTGACTAACGGCGAAAACCCGAGAGACACCACGAACAGAGCCGAAGGCGAAACTGACGATGAGGTCGGAGACCTGAACGCGGACGAAGAAGAGCTCTGCTGGATCGAAGAGCAGGAAAAGGAGGAACGAGAGGCCAGAGCTAATCGATCCGCTAGTCGAAGGGACGAGCTGGATGAGCTCCGTGCCCGCCTAGAACTCATCACGAGTCAGATGAAGGAGGTAAGGTCGCAGGTCCATAAAGCGACAAGTGCGGCCCCGGAAATTGACCGCGTCCTAGAGGAAACGCAAAAGATTCCGTTCACTTCGAGGATCACAAGCGTCAGACTCTCTGACCCGGGAAAAATCCGAATTCCCTTCTACGACGGGATAACTGATCCGAAGGCCCACATGACAGCCTTCCACATCGCTATGGGACGGGGCAGATTCAAACCCGAAGAGAGAGACGCAGGATTCTGCCTCCTCTTCGTGGAGCATCTGAAAGGATCAGCACTGTCTTGGTTCTCAAGGCTAGAAAGAGATTCAATTAACGGTTTCGAGCAATTGTCGGCAGCCTTCCTGAAGCATTACTCGCTGTTCATAAGACAGTCAACATCCCACGCAGACCTCTATTCGCTATCGCAGGAGCCCGATGAAAGTCTTCGAGATTTCATCGAGAGGTTTAAGATGATTGTCTCGAAGATCGACGGCCTAAGCAACAGTGCCGCGATCAACGCCTTGAAGAAGTCCTTGCTGAAGACTTCAAACTTCAGAAAGGAGATTACCGTCAACCCACCGGTAACCATCCAAGATGCTCTCCACCGTGCTTCTAACTTCGTGATCTATGAGGAAGAAATGAGGGTCCCAGCCGGAAAGCACCAATCATCGAAATCGGTAGCCAAAGGCATGGTGCAACCTTCTAACTTTCCAAACGAGAGAAGAAGTAGGCGAACCAGCCGAGATGAGGAACCCAACCCAGGCGGAGCGCATAACTATCAAATAAACACGGAGAGACCATCAGATGGGCGCAACAGGGGACCGTGGAACACATGGACACGACGGGATTCGACGAGAACGCCTTTTGTACCTTCCACAAGGCAAAGGGGCACTCGACCGAAAACTGCAGGACTGTCGGAAGAAGGCTCGCGGCAAAGCTATTAGCCGGAGAGCTCGGAAACGGAGTAACCCTCGAGAGTCTCGGAGCTGTCGAAGAAGACGTTGGCGCCCTGGACGAACGACCTAACCGGGAACGTCCCGAAAGGCCCGACGAAGATACCCCCAAACGGGGAAGGAGACCAAACGGAGACGACTCCGCCGCCAACTGCAGGAGGATCCACATGATCATCGGAGGATCTCAGTACTGCCGAGACACGGTGACTTCGATAAAGGCTTTCCTGAGAAGAGGAGACAAGGAGTCAACCCGCAGGAGCCGATCACCGAAAACGACGACCGGATCGCCTTCAACGAAAAAGACGCCGAAGGACTTGACCAACCTCACGACGACCCATTGGTGGTAGAACTGGACATCAACGACCATGACGTCTCTCGGATCTTGATCGATACCGGAAGTTGGTGGATGTCATTTTTCGGGAGACACTTCAGAGGATGAAGGTAGATCCATCGTTGATAAAGCCAAATCCGAGATCGTTGACCGGATTCTCCGTGAAGTCACAATGACGGACGGAACGATCCAGCTCCCGGTTCGTGCAGGAGGGATTACCAAAATCGTTAACTTCGCGGTGGCTAACCACCCAGCGATTTATAAGGTGATCATGGGAACTCCTTGGATCAACTCAATGCGAGTTATCCCATCAACTTACCATCTCTGCCTGAAGTTCCCGACACCAAACGGAATCAAGACCGTTTGGGGAAACCAGAAGGAGGCTCGGATCTGTTTTCTGGCAGAGCACAAGCTCCGGAATCCGACCATCCCGCAGAGAGAGAACCCGAAAAGAAAGAATGAAGACGACGCCCCCGAGCTGGGGAAGAAAGTGAGTAGAACCGAGCGGTTGGAAAAAACGGAGGTTCCACCCACGGAGACAAGGAGTCAAACCCGCAGGAGCCGATCACCGAAAACGACGACGGATCGCCTTCAACGAAAAAGACGCCGAAGGACTTGACCAACCTCACGACGACCCATTGGTGGTAGAACTGGACATCAACGACCATGACGTCTCTCGGATCTTGATCGATACCGGAAGTTTGGTGGATGTCATTTTTCGGGAGACACTTCAGAGGATGAAGGTAGATCCATCGTTGATAAAGCCAAATCCGAGATCGTTGACCGGATTCTCCGGTGAAGTCACAATGACGGACGGAACGATCCAGCTCCCGGTTCGTGCAGGAGGGATTACCAAAATCGTTAACTTCGCGGTGGCTAACCACCCAGCGATTTATAAGGTGATCATGGGAACTCCTTGGATCAACTCAATGCGAGTTATCCCATCAACTTACCATCTCTGCCTGAAGTTCCGACACCAAACGGAATCAAGACCGTTTGGGGAAACCAGAAGGAGGCTCGGATCTGTTTTCTGGCAGAGCACAAGCTCCGGAATCCGACCATCCCGCAGAGAGAGAACCCGAAAAGAAAGAATGAAGACGACGCCCCCGAGCTGGGGAAGAAAGTGAGTAGAACCGAGCGGTTGGAAAAAACGGAGGTTCCACCCACGGAGACCGAAATCAACCAAGAAAAGACAAAAGCTGCCGAAAAGACCGCAGAAAACGCCGAAGCCGCAACGGACAACTCCATTACCAAGACTTAACCGTCTTCCGAGCAAAAAAAAAAAAAAAAAAAAAAAAAAAAAAACGGAACTACGGGTGACTTGATCCCTTTTCACGAAGGGTACATAGGCAGCTCGCTTAAAAAACGAGTTCAGTTGCCCCTCTCCTTAAAAAAGGGGGGGGAGTGGGTCCGTATATACATACTCCCAAATTTTCGCAAAAATTTCAAGAAGATGGACATTGGGATTAGCATCTCATAACACACCCAAAGCTTGAAAAAGTTTCCCGAAAACACCGTTCTGACAAACATCGAGACTTAGCATCTTGAAACTTGATCTAGAAACCGAATGGATCCAGAAAACCCCAAGGAAAATGAACATTGAGACTTAGTATCTCATAAAACATCTTCAACTCGAACTTAAAATCAGATGAACATCGAGGCTTAGCATCTCATCCAAAGACCATCAACCAATCAAGATACTTCTCCTTAATACTTAAGTCCTCTCCAACAAATCCGTCTGTTGCTGGCCACAACAAGACTATCTTTTTAAACCATGGTTCTTTCAACATCCCGCAGAGGATAAAACTAGCGCGCTATACAAATTTCCGGATTAACATCCGAAGGGCGTAACCTGTATCCCGCGATCCTGCAGGAAGCGCTCGAGACGATGTTCTGATTAGTTTACTTTCACCAACACTTTGCATAGTACAGGACACAAAGTAAACTCTTTAAACCCAGTAAAGCGCCGGACACGGGAACACTGGTCAAAGACATCTCGAGAACGCAGTATCAAACCGGCTCTGATGCGAGATCTTAAAAGCGTTCAGTCGAAAGAGGGATTCGAACAAGCTCGGTCCCCTACGACAACAAAAGACTGCATTAAACCCAGGAACATTCGCAAAATACAAACTGGTCTAAAAGCTCGAGTGTCCGGAACAACACTCCAACGCAATATCAAAACGGGCCAGCCGCCCGTCCTCCGTAGAGAGACGGGCCAGTCGCCCTTTACTCCACAAAACGGTCAGCCGCCCGTCCTCTGTAGAAAGACGGGCCAGCCGCCCTTCACTCTACAAAACGGGCCAGCCGCCCGTCCTCCGTAGAGAGAGACGGGCCAGCCGCCCTTTACTCCACAAAACCGGTCAGCCGCCCGTCCTCCGTAGAGAGACGGGCCAGCCGCCCTTCATTCTATAAAATGGGCCAGCCGCCCTCTTGGAGAGAGACATACCGGCCGCCCGTCTTCTCCTTTATCAAGGCTATAAAAGCAAAGCAAGCAAGCAAAGAAGTCCATAACATCTGAGGCAAAAGCAAATAGATAATAAATCTCCATGAAAGGAGATATGAGTGACCAAGATCAGTTAACAAAGCAAATACAATAAAAATAAAAAGGTCAAGAGACCCAAACGCAGCCAAAGCGGAAAATGCAAGATACAAAGGCCAAAGCCTAATCATACTCAACAAGAGGAGTAGGAGCTGCGTAGTCCAAATCCTCGGCCTCCGGAGACTGGTACGGAGAAACGGGAGAGCAAACCAAGTGGCTCTCAAGAACGGCGGCAGCACGATCGTAGGAGCCTGCCCAACCCCCTCCTTCGAGCCGCTCTAATGATGCCTTCAGCTCTCCTTCCTCCTCCTCGACCTTGGACTTCCCGGACTTAATATCCCGGACTAGGTCAAGGTTCGAGCTGACCTCAGTCAAGGCAGTCTCGCCATATTTCGCCTGACGCATCGGCACAAGGGCAGCTTTAGCACCTTCGATGCGGAGACGGTACTTCTCCACCAATTGCCAGCGGCATTTCTTGATCGCCAGCTCCATCTTCCGCTCAGCCTCCGCGAGCGCTTTCCTGAGCTCCTTCTGAGATCTTCTCTCCACATTCCGAAGCTTGACTTCCAGGGCCTTGATCTTCTTGTCCTTCTTCCGGGACTCTTTCTCCGAAGCTTCCAAGGCAGCCTGTATCGCATGAGCTCGAGTGGCGACCTGAATCAGAGAAAAGCAAATATCAGCAAAGACCAAACTACGTCAAAACAAATCTAAAGGCAAAAAGAATTACCATCATAAGGCCGGAAGATAGATCTCTGTAAACCGTCGAACGATCGAACGGCGCTGCAGAGGCTGGAGCCAACGTGCCAAAGTAGTCCACGACTTTCACGGACTCGGCTGGATCTCCTCCTGCTGCCTTGCGAGCATCAAAAAGAAGACCGGGATCAGACACCTCGGCCGTCCGAGCCACTTTACCCTGCCTCGGACGGTCCGGGCTGTTGGAAGCTCCCTTCCCTTTATCCGCAACAGCAGCACAAGCAGAACCCTGAGGAGCAGCGACCTGTTCCTCGGGAAGGCTATGGAAATCAGGCCCGGGCGGTAAAACGAAACCGGACGCCAGATCGAAATTGGCCGCCTCTCCGGACGGCCCAGCTTCACCATACTTTTGCTGGCGATACTTCCAAACACCCTCCATTCCGGGGTATGTCGCCATCAGATCAGCAAAGTCAGGACCCTTCGGAGGAGCACGACCTTCTAAAATATCATTTGCGTCTAGAAAGCGGCGCCAAAGATCAGGACACTTCCAATTTATCTTCTTCTTGTTAACTTCTGCAACGATATCCTCGAACCCAGAAACTCTAGGAGCAAAGGGATCTCGAACTAGAGAAGGAAGGGAAGAAAAAATGAGAAGTTGTGAGAAATGAAGTTATGGAAAATGAAGCAAAGGAGTAAGGACTACTTATAGAAAAAATTCACAAAAAGACAAAATGCTCATGTGGCAAACTCCACTCGGTCTTAACCGAGCCGCCGGAGTCGGAACCGACCGTCAGCGGGCTGCGTTTCACGTAGAAAAACTCGTGTCGCGAAGCTTTCGAAGCCCGGTATAGAACCGCTGCACATTCTTCCGAATATTGACCGAACAGAAGAACTCCGACTGGGAAACTTTCCTCAACGAAAAGAAATTCTGTATAAGGTCACGCTCCAACTTGATCCCGCACTCGGCACAACGGACCGCGAGTCCATCAAAATCCTTAGAGCGGCTGGGGTAAGTTGAGAGATCGCAACCCCATATAACTCGAGAAATCCGAAGATAGCTCCCGGGCTCGGGAACCAGAGGAAAGCTTCGTAAAACATTGACTCGTGCATAGCGAAATATCCTTCTGGCGCCTTGTTCATCCTATCCTATTTTTTGGAAGAAATCTTGTCCGAGATCCGGAAATCGTATCTAAGCTCGGCCAGAGAATCCCGATCACTCAAAGTTGGTCCATGCACGAATACCTCGGCTATCGATCTATAACTCGTAGACGGTCCAGGCTTCTTAAACTGCCACGCAAAAATATCTTCACCCCAATAGGCCTTAGCCTCCCCGGGAGAACGACACTCGGACTTCACGTCCGGATGCACGAAGATAGGCACCTCTGGGTGATCCGATCTAATTTCGTCTCCGGACTTAGCCGAGTCGTCACCCGTCTCTGGCCAAACACGACGACGTTCGGAGGGGACCAGAGATCGGGACGGCCATTCGCGCCACCCGCCGTTGTCCTCAACATGTTGAGGAGGAGTCCAAACGCCACGTGCTATACTCATCCTCGGCGAGACGCCGTCAATTTCAACTCGAGAAGAGCCGGACGCCCTCTCTAAGGCACCTCCAGTGCCGAGCGCCCATCTTGATACGGCAACTGTGCCAGCCGCCCTCTTGGAAGTGTCCTTAGAGCCAGCCGCCCTCTTCGAACTAGACGCCCTACTCGTTGAACTCCCGGCCGCCGGCTCGGGTCTGGTCTCTTTCCCAGCCGCCGTCTCGGGAATGCTTTCATTCCCAGCCGCCGTCTCGGGTATATCTCCATTCCCAGCCGTCGTCCCGGGTATATCTTCATTCCCGGCCGCCGTCTCGGGCTCCCATTGAGGAACATTAGCAAAACGAACGATCCTTGAGCATTGCTAGGACCAGCCTCCCACTGCAGAACACCTTCGGGACCGTACGCTGCTCGTGGAATGGCATTTTCTCCAGCTGCCAGCAGATCTTCCACAAGTACCATATCCTGATCAGCGGACATAAAATCAAACTCGAACTGATTGTTCATTATCGCATCAAAGTTGAGACCGAAAGGAGAACCCTCTTCACCAGCCATTGCTAAAGAGGAAGATGTTCAAAGAAGAGACTTGAAGAAAAAAACTTGAGAAGGGGATGTGAAAAAATGAATGAAGCCACTCCTTCGATATAGCAAACATGGTACAAACTCCCATGATGAACAATGCTCTGACAAGACATTAAAGAGAAGCGGGCGAACGGACGAACGGAAAAACTTGTTGCCTTCCCGTTTCAATCAATCCCGATAACACTCTCAGCTCAAAGCTCCTTGCTCCGAACCACAGAAGCAAAAAGCTGGGGGGCTAACTGTTGGGGTCAAAATCCCCTCCTCGAAGATTGACGGAACGAGAAGTCGAGGCCGAGATCGAACGGAACTTATCCTGAACATGGAACGGACGAGTCAAGGCCAACTGCCCACGATCCGTCCGAAACGTAAGCCGGCGGCAGGGATAAGGCCAGCCCTTGGATCTTTACCATACAACATCCGGCGGCTGGGATAAGGCCAGCCCCGGATCTTTACCATACAACATCCGGCGGCTGGGATAAGGCCATCCCCCGGATCTTTACCATACAACATCCGGCGGCTGGGATAAGGCCATCCCCCGGATCTTTACCATACAACATCCGGCGGCTGGGATAAGGCCAGCCCCCGGATCTTTACCATACAACATCCGGCGGCTGGGATAAGGCCAGCCCCCGGATCTTTACCATACAACATCCGGCGGCTGGGATAAGGCCAGCCCCCGGATCTTTACCATACAACATCCGGCGGCTGGGATAAGGCCAGCCCCCGGATCTTTACCATACAACATCCGGCGGCTGGGATAAGGCCAGCCCCCGGATCTTTACCATACAACATCCGGCGGCTGGGATAAGGCCAGCCCCGGATCTTTACCATACAACATCCGGCGGCTGGGATAAGGCCAGCCCCCGGATCTTTACCATACAACATCCGGCGGCTGGGATAAGGCCAGCCCCCGGGTCTTTACCATACAACATCCGGCGGCTGGGATAAGGCCAGCCCCCGGATCTTTACCATACAACATCCGGCGGCTGGGATAAGGCCAGCCCAGGATCTTTACCATACAACATCCGGCGGCTGGGATAAGGCCAGCCCCCGGATCTTTACCATACAACATCCGGCGGCTGGGATAAGGCCAGCCCCCGGATCTTCATCACATGCACACGATCATTTCTCAAGTCAAGACTCGTCATCCGAACATCGTCCAGTCGACCGACCGTCATGCCCGAACCGACCCGAAGATTATCCATTTGCACGTTCTGACTCCAAAGACGTCCGTAAACATTCCCCGAAAGACCGTGACGAACGTCCAGCCGTCCGTGGACCAGTCGCTGAGCACACGAGCCGAAGGAACCGGCGGCTGGCCATCAATACCGAAACCGGCGGCTGGAAGTTCAAACGAAAAACGGGCGGTTCGAATCTCAGAAGTCGTAAAACGTTCGGAACACTATTCACGCGGGAAAAACCGTAGAAAAACACTATTCATCCCGAGACAAAGTTAACCGAAAAATCGAATTAAGCATAAACCGAGATTCGAATTACTATTCACCGGTTAACTATTCATCGGGTCACTATTCACCGACGGGCCGGATTTGGGTCAGAATTCGCGGATGGATCACGGAAGACTCTCGGGCCGGATATCGGGCCCGAAAAGCTTAGGTCGGCGGCTGGGAAGGAAAGACAAGGTCCCACATCGGAAATCTGCAGTCTTAGCCTCCTAGGATTGTTAGTATATATATGTACGCTCATGTAAGGGTAAATCCATCCCAAATCCGAGTATTAGGAGTTTTAGCAATTTAAGACTATTCAGCTTTTGCTAATTTCCCTTGTACTTTCGGAAAATATCAATAAAAATCTCTCTTTTCATCTTTTTGCATTTTTGGTCCTTTAGTTCTTTATAAATAGAATTTTCGAGCCCCCCATTAAATATAAGTTTTGACAGTGTGAGTTTCGGCTCTCACAGCTGCTGTATCAGAAGGAGATTGGGCTAAGTTCTTCATATTATCCCAGTTCTTCTCACCGTAGTATCCTTGATCCTCAAGAGACTTGACTTCTCTGGAGACATTAGTTCTGTTGTTGGAGACATCATAGCATTTGTATCCCTTTTGGGTTGAGAAATAATCGATGAACATACACTTCTTGCTCTTAGGATCCAATTTGGTTCGTTGTTCACCTGGTGTCATCACAAAGCAGACACAACTGAATACCTTAAGATAATCAATTGAAGGTTTGGTTCGGTTCAATACCTCATAGGGTGAGATGTCACCCAAGATCCTTGTGGGGATGCGGTTGATAAGATAGCATGCAGTCATCACAGCATCTCCCCAATACCTCTTAGGCACATTCAAGGGAAACATCATGGCTCGGGCAACTTCCATCAAGTGTCTGTTCTTTCTTTCTGCTACTCAATTCTGCTGAGAAGTGTATGGACAGCTAGTCTGTGGATTATGCCATGCTTGGATAGGTATTCTTTGAATCGTTGACTAATATACTCCCTCCATTTTCTGATCTTAAAATCTTAATCTTGGATTGAAATTGGTTAGTAATATAGCTTTGGAAGTTGATAAAAGCATCAAAGACTATATCCTTAGAAGGCAACAAAGTAATCCATGTATACTTCGACTTCTCATCTATAAAGGAAACAAATTATTTGTTGCTATCCCTAGACAAGCAAGGAGATGTCCATGCATCCAAATGAACCAAGTCAAAACAGTTTTCATAAAGAGTAGTAGACTTAGGAAAGACAGATTTACAATGTTTACTCGAAATACAAGCCTCACAACTAGAGTGATCGTAAGTAAACTTAGTGTTATAACGGATGTGAGAAGATTAAACAGAAAACGTAAGAACAACACAGAATTTATGTGGTTCACCAACGTTACGTTGGCTACATCCACAGGCAAAGAGGAGACTGATTTTATTGATGGAGGCAGAAGTTTCAGAATTTCAGAGTTACAGATTGAGATTAGAGGAGACAAGCTTTTATAGCAACCCTAATCACAGAATGGGCTTTGACATAATTTGGCCCAACACAGATTTTTGGAACAGAGCCAGACTTCACAACAATGCTCCAGACTTCAGATAATACTTCCAGACTTCACAGCAAAAACACTTCTCTGCAGCAGACTTCAGAATATAAGCAGCCAGACTTGAGAATATCAACTCTGGACTTCACCAGATTCAAGGCATATTTTGACAAATCTCCACCTTGACTTGAATCCTCCACAGTACAGATGTACCAGACGCATCATAAGATGCAAGATGTACCATGTCTTTCTCCTTTGCCTCAGATGTCCTTTCGGACTAGATGCCCTATAGGGCCAGACTAACAGCTTGAGATATTTAGCAAGTCCAAACAATGTTGGAACTTGCTATGAGGAACTGGCTTAGTGAACATATCAGCAGGATTATCCGCAGTTCCTACCTTCTTCACGTTTATCCTCTTTTCACCTCTCAGAAAATGATACCTCACATCAATATGCTTGGTTCTTTCATGATGAACTTGATCCTTGGCTAAACAGATCGCACTCAAACTGTCACAGTACACTGTAGCCTGATCATGATGCAGACCTAGATCACTGACCAACCCTTTCAACCAAATACCTTCTTTGGCTGCTTTGGTTAACGCTATGTACTCTGCTTCTGTAGTAGACAATGTCACTATTGGCTGCAGAGTTGCTTTCCAGCTAATAACAGAATCACCTAAAGTGAACACATACCCGGTCATTGATCTTCTACTGTCCACATCTCTAGCATAATCTGAATCAGAATAGCCTGTGACCTCACACGGTCTCTCACCTCCGTAGATGAGACCAACATCAGATGTACCACGAAGGTACCGGAAAATCCTCTTTACAGCTTGCCAGTGTTCCTTTCCGGGTTGTCCCATGAACCTGCTGACCACACTGACAGCCTGTGCAAGATCAGGCCTTGTACAAACCATAGCATACATCAAACTTCCTACAGCGCTAGCATAAGGAACCCGAGACATATACTCTCTTTCTTCTTCAGACTGATTTTCAACACTGGTAAGATGAGCATTTGCATCACTTGGTGTATCAATGGGTTTGGCCGTCGACATACCAAATCTCTCAAGCACCTTCTCAATGTAACCTTTCTGTGACAAGAAAAGTTTCCTCTGTGTTCTGTCTCTAAGAATCTCCATTCCTAGAATTTTCTTAGCTGCACCAAGATCCTTCATCTCAAACTCTGTGCTGAGAAGATCTTTCAGCTCCTGAATGTCACACATACCTTTGGCAGCTATCAGCATGTCATCCACATAAAGCACCAGATAATGTATGATTCATCTTTCAGCTTCTTGTGGTAAACACAACAATCATACGGACTTCTTGAGTAGCCCACCTTGATCATATAGCTGTCAAACTTCTTGTACCACTGTCTGGGAGACTGCTCAAGTCCATACAAAGACTTCTTTAGCTTACACACATAATCTTCTTTTCCTGGAATGAGAAAACCCTCTGGCTGAGTCATGTAAATTTCTTCCTCTAACTCGCCATGAAGAAAAGCTGTCTTAACATCGAGTTGCTCAATTTCCAGATCCTGACGTGCCACTACTGCAAGTAGCGCCCTGATAGAAGTGTGTCTGACCACTGGTGAGAAAATCTCGTTGTAGTCAATCCCTTCTCTTTGACTGAAACCTCTAGCAACAACCCGAGCTTTATACTTAACTCCTTCTGTTGGTGATATCCCATCCTTAATCTTGAAGATCCACTTACATGTAACAATCTTTCTCCCTTGTGGTGGTGTGACCAGATCCCATGTTTGACTCTTATCATGAGACTGCATCTCATCTCCCATTGCAGCAAACCATTTCTCAGCCTCAGCACTCGAAACAGCTTCTCTGTATGTGGATGGCTTATAAGTATCCACTTCTTCAGCAACCTGTAGAGCATAACCAACCATATCCTCGAACCCATACCTCAATGGTGCTTTAACACCAATCCTCTTAGGTCGACCCAACGCAATACTGCGATGTGGACTATCAGATGGTTGATTTTCAGATTCTGCAGGTTCAGACGATTCACCTTCTCTTGTTCTTGACACTGTTTGTGTTGCTGTAAACCACTCCCTTCAAGGTTAGATTGCAGCTCCACCTGTTTGTCATGAACATCATCCTCGGTGACATCAATAGGCTGTGCAGAACTCTTGAGCATAGAACTTTCATCAAAGACTACGTTCCTGCTCAAGATGACTCTCTTCTCTGATGGAGACCAGATCCTGTACCCTTTGACACCATCTCCATAGCCTACAAATACTCCCTTCTTAGCTCTTGGCTCTAGTTTACCCTCACTTACATGATAGTAGACCGTGCAGCCAAAAATCTTCAGGTTTGAGTAATCAGAAGAGTTCCCTGACCACATCTCATTTGGCGTCTTTAGATTGATACCCGTGTGTGGCCCACGGTTTATCAAGTAACACGCTGTGTTCACAGCCTCAGCCCAAAAACGCTTTTCTAAACCGGCGTGAGAGAGCATGCACCTCGCCCTTTCAAGCAATGTCTGATTCATCCGTTCTGCTACACCATTCTGCTGTGGTGTATGTCTGACTGTGTGATGACGAGCAACACCCTCACTCTTACACAACTGATTGAACTCAGATGAACAGAACTCTAGACCATTATCAGTTCGCAACCTCTTGATCTTCTTTCCAGTTTGATCTCCACTAGAATTTTCCACTCCCTGAAGTTCTTGAAAGCTTCACTTTTGTGCTTTAATGTGATCACCCAAGTTTTCCTTGAGTAGTCATCAATCATAGACACAAAATACTTGTGACCTCCCAAAGACTCCACTTGAGAGGGACCCCAGCAATCTGAGTCGATGTAATCCAGCGTGCCTTTTGTTCTATGAATAGCCTTAGGAAACTTGTTGCGGTGGAGCTTTCCAAAGACACAGTGCTCACAGAACTCTAGACTCTTGACCTGATGGCCACCAAGAAGATCTTCCTTAGCCAGAATCTGCATTCCTCTTTCACTCATATGACCAAGTCTCATATGCCACAACTGAGTCATATCTTCCTTGCGGATTTCAGCAGATGCAACATTTGCTGACTCTGTAACTGTGCAGCCTTGCAGATGATACAAAGTACCATACATGACACCTTTCAGAATCACATCCGAACCCTTGCAGACATTCACACACCATCTCCACCCGAGTACTTAAAACCCCTGATGTCTAGTAGACTCAGAGATATCAAATTTTTCGTTATTGATGGAACATGTCTAACCTCGTTCAATGTGCAGAATCTACCATCATGTGTCTTGATCCTAACAGAACCAATTCCAGCAACTTGGCAAGCAGAACTGTTGGCCATCTTAATGCTACCATTTTCTGCTTCCTCGTATGTAGAGAACCACTCTCTCCTTGGACACATATGATAGGACGCTCCAGTAGCCCTGGGCGTTGGTTTTCGGTTCGGTTCGGTTCGGTTTTTTCGGTTTTTCGGTTTTTTTTTCGGTTATAGATATTTAGTAACCGTTCGGTTAATCATAAAATTCGGTTCGGTTCGGTTCGGTTTTTTCGGTTTTCGGTTTTTTCGGTAGAGAGATTTAGTAACCGTTCGGTTAATCATAAAATTCGGTTCGGTTTCGGTTCGGTTTCGGTTCGGTTATTTCGGTTTCGGTTCCGGTTTTTTTTTTATATTTTTTGGATAATTTGGATAAAAAACCGGATAACTTCGGATAATATCGGATAATTTCGGATAATTTCGGATATTTTGGATAAAACATTTGGATAATTTGGATAATTCGGTTTTTTACTAATATTTGGTTAATTTTATTTATTTAGTTATTTTAAATATAAATATAAATAATATTTTTAAGTATATGGATCGTATTTCAGATATTCGGTTATCCGTTCGGTTATCCATTCGGTTTCGGTTCGGTTCGGTTTCGGTTTTCGGTTTTTTCGGTTATAGATTTAGTAACCGTTCGGTTAATCATAAAATTCGGTTCGGTTCGGTTTCGGTTATTTTGGTTCGGTTCGGTTCGGTTTCGGTTTTCGGTTAAAATGCCCAGGGCTACGCTCCAGTATCAAGAATCCCACATCTGAAGCGTGTGTGTGTTCATTTGCAACTAGAGCAAAATCCACTTCGTTGTCACATTCTGCTACAGCTGCTGCACCAGTAGCACCCGATTGCTTTTTCTTCTTAGGACAATCTGATTTCCAATGTCCTTTCTCCTTACAGTAATTGCAGATATCATCTCGCTTAGGACCCTTTGAGACAGACTTCTTGTCGTTCTTCTTCTTGTTGTTAACATGTGTTTTACCACCACTAACAAACAGCCCAGAAGCTTGATTCTCTGCAGTTGTACCAGCCGCCTGGTGGCGCAGCTCCCGACTGTGGAGAGATGATATGACTTCTTCCAGTGATACAGTATCTTTACCGTTTATAAACAATTGCACAAAGTTCTCGTATGATAACGGTAGAGATACCAACAATAGCAAAGCAGCATCCTCATTCTCCACCTTAACATCGATATTACGTAGCTCAAGTAATAATGAGTTTAACTGATCTAAATGATCTTTGAGCTGCGTACCTTCTTGCATCCTCAATGAAAATAGGCGTTGTTTCAAAAGCAACTTGTTTGTCAAAGACTTTGTCATGTACAAAGACTCCAACTTCCCCCCACAGACCAGCAGCAGTCTTCTCGCTGGACACCTCGATGATGACCTCATCACCAAGACACAACAAAATTGTTGAGTGTGCCTTCTCCTCGAGACTGTCCATATCTGAGATGTCGCTCTTCTTGTCTTGAACCAGCGGCGCCCACAAGCCTTGTTGCTTCAGCAACGCTTGCATCTTAATCTGCCAGAGACTGAAACTGTTTCTCCCTGTAAACTTTTCGATCTTCACGTTCATACCAGACATCTTCTCACCAGATGCGGAAATCCCAGAACCTGATGCTCTGATACCAGTTTGTTATAACGGATGTGAGAAGATTAAACAGAAAACGTAAGAACAAACACAGAATTTACGTGGTTCACCAATGTTACGTTTTTTGCTACATCCACAGGCAAAGAGGAGACTGATTTTATTGATGGAGGCAGAAGTTTCAGAATTTCAGAGTTACAGATTGAGATTAGAGGAGACAAGCTTTTATAGCAACCCTAATCACAGAATGGGCTTTGACATAATTTGGCCCAACACAGATTTTTGGAACAGAGCCAGACTTCACAACAATGCTCCAGACTTCAGATAATACTTCCAGACTTCACAGCATAAACACTTCTCTGCAGCAGACTTCAGAATATAAGCAGCCAGACTTGAGAATATCAACTCTGGACTTCACCAGATTCAAGGCATATTTTGACACTTAGGTAACAACAACTTGAAAGCATTAGAATGTGGATGGCCTAGCCTAGCATGCCACATTGTATTCAAATCAACAGAGAAACAAGACGCAAATGTGATAGATTCAGCATGGCTTGGTGAAGTGTCTTCCAATACATATAGCTCATCCTTAGTTCCACCTTTGCCAAGCACTTTCATTGTATCAATATCCTGAAACTGAATACTACTAGGCCCAAATATAGCATAGGAATTCAAATCATTAGTGATCCTCTTAACCGATAGAAAATTAGAGGTGAACTTAAGCATATACAAAGCTTTGGAATGCTTATTAAACAGCTTAAGGTCTCCAATTCCTCTAACTGATACCCTATCACCATTTGCAATTACTACACTACCTAGTGCAGGCTTTACATTAGTTAGAAGCTCAGGATTATTGATCATATGATGAGATGCACCTGAATCTATCACAAGTGAATGATCATATCTAAGTGATTTGTTAGGCCTAGTTGAAAAGAAAGTTTTACCATCCTTGAGATCCATGATGGACTTAATGAGAGCTTCCAGGTCAGATTTCCTCACAAGGTCATCATTTGATCCTCTTACTCCCCCATGAACCACTATGGCCAACTCGGCACCTTCCCCTTGTGCCTGTCCGGAACTTGATCCTTCAGCTGCTTCAGTGAGATTTTCCTTTTCATTCTTGAACTTTGCTGGTTTGAGGTGTGGGTGTAAGATCTAGCACTTGTCCTTGTTATGGCCCTTCTTCTTGCAATGTCACAAACCAAGTTTTTCTTATCTTCATTCTTGGAGGAACCTTTGTTACCCGGTTGGTATGAACCTCGATTAGCCCTAGGTAACTCCACCTTTGAACCAAACAGACCAAGAGAACCCTGCTCCTTTTGGATCTGTGCACAAACCTCTTCCAGGCAAGGAAGGTTATCGGCTCTCAACATGTAATTGATCAGGTCGTTGTAAGAGGGGCTCAGGGAAATCAACAAGGCAAACACTTTATCCTGCTCACGCCTTTCATCCAGAACCCTCGGATCAATAGAGGCCGGCCTTAACATCTCCAGTTCTGAAAGTGCCTTGCTCTTGAACTTAGTGTGGGATTCGACAATCTCCATGTCTTTGAAGGCATGAAGACTTGAATCTTTGAATTAGCCACAAGATCTGACCTTTGAGGAGTAAAAGTTTCAACCTTGAGAGAGAAGGCTGAATCTGGCTCAATGGCTGATCCTTTAAGCTTGATGGACTTGAATCCGGCTGAAAGGAAGGTGCTTTGAGCTAGAGAGAGATGAAACCAGCTGAAAGACTGAACTTTGGGAAGATTCGGCTTGTTGAAACAAGCTTAGATGGTCTTCCTTAGAATCGATTTGTGAGCCACCAAGAGAGAGATCCTGGAACCCTTAGTGAAGAGAACAGTAGAGAAATGAGAGAATACGAATGAGAGAATGAGAGATTTGGAACTAAAGAGTGAGAGAATGAACCAGGCTCAACAACCTGGCTCTGATACCATGTAAGAATTTGCGGAAATGAAAGAGATTATATGAAGAATAAGGAGAGAATGAAGCAAGTAAATCATGAACTCAGAATTTCCATTGATGAAAAGTGGTGGAGAGAATACAGTCTGCCTCCTTAGGTTAAATTATTTAGAGATACAAATATATAGGACAAGGCTTGTAGGTATACAGATCTATATTAGTGGGATACAGCCTGTCTAATTGATGTACACCATTCTGGTGTACCGGCTGGTGTACAGCTTTCTGGTGTATGAAAAGGAAGGGTGAACAGTACTTCAGATATATAACATAGTCGTATATGGGAGACTGGTGGTTAGTCGTCCATGGGAGACTGTTAATCACATAGTCGTACATGAAAGACTATGTATTATATCTTCTTTAGTCTGATATTGCCTTTACCTCAACAATGCCTGAATGGTGCACACCTTAGATAACAAAATTAGATTAGACACAAATGATCCAAGCTCTCTCCTCGAGATCGAATTACTCTTAAACTTTATGAAATTTTCTCAGACATCTACTCCCTCATCCAATCTATAGATTCACTCACTTTTTATTAGAGAAAACAACAGCATAGCCGATATATTGGTAAAGAAACTTATATCTTGTAGTTTCCATTCAAAAATTCTGTATTTTAATTTCTATTTTTTAAGGAAAATAAACTTTGTACCTTGTGATTATATTTGTAAACTATTTAAATTAATAAAAAATTTGTTAAACAAAAACTCTCTTTCTTTCTTTTCTCGTTTCGTTTTCTAATGATTTTATAAATTTAACAACAGATATGAGAATTTTTTTTAAAAGGGAATTTGCACCCTATAACCAAAAAAACCACAAATTAACAAAATAACCAAACGCCCCTTCTCTCTCTTCTTTTCTCTTCCTGTCTCTGTACCCTCTCTCTAGTTATTTAATTTTTTTTACTATGGTTATTTCACCAATTCTCCCGTTTTGAAAAGCAAAACATTTCTATAGCATACAATTTTTTTTTAAGCAAACATTTCTATAGAATACAATTTTTGTTATGTGTATAAATATATTTGGTGACATATAGGCGGATATTCATAATTAAAATAATAATATTTTTATTAAGTAACTTTATTACCGCACAATAAGAAATAATCTATTCTGTTAATTTAGAGACACTATATGGAATAAACCTTACATTTTTTGTGATTTACAAGAAATGTCATTGAAATTTAATGAAAATTGTAGAATTTCATTAAGGGTAATTTAGACTAAGCATATATGTAGACTATATTAGTTTTGATACACTTGACCACATATGATCATGTAGAGATTAATTACCATAAATAAAAATATATTAATTAAATATGTATCCAAATAATTTAAAATAATGGGTCCCACTTCTCTAATTATTAAAAATAGTAATAAAACAATATATATATATTAGATATTAAATCAAATGATAAATATAATTAAGTAGTATAATAAATCAATTATTTTTATAAACCATAAAATCAAATTTTGATAATATATACACAGAAAGCAACATAAAAATATATTTGGTAAATATATACAGAAAGTAACATAAAAATATATTTTATGTTTTAATTTGATATATATATATATATTATTCACATAGTGAGACATGTTGATGTTTTGATAATTACGGGTTTTTATAGTTTGTTTTATTAAAATATGTAAAATATTTAGACAATTGAAAAACGGGTTGAAAAGACTAACTAACTCATTTTAATTATAAAATTATTAAAAATTATTAAGATGTGACAAGTTTCATAGACGGATTATCATATTATAACATATTGACACATATAAAACTGTAATGATTTTTATATAAAAATAAACAGTTTCGATTTTTAAAATAATTTGATTAACTCAAAACATATTGAACTTACATAATATAATTTTTACAGCAATATTTTGTTAAATATGAAATACCATAATTTTATTTTTAAAATTATGATCACACACTATAGTACGAGTTAGAGTTATGATACAAGTAAAATAAGTTTCTACTAAAATCAACCGATCTTAAATCTCAACTTATATAGAATAAAAAACATACAAATCAAAACAAACAAAAAATATTGTTCGTCTTTAGAGTGAGTTAGAGTTTAGCAAACTATATAATACATCTATATGTAAAGTAAAACTATTAGCAACATCTAAAACTTTTTCATCTATAAATACATTTTATCCTATATTCTCTTCCAAATTTATTATATATACTTTTTTAAATTTTCTAATTAAAAAAATATAACTCTTATCCAAATTTTGATTAAAAAAATTTTTTACCCAAAATGATGTTCAAAATCTCACTCTACACTTATTAATTATTATATTATAATTAAATTATAACACTTTAGTTCTTTTTAGTTATATATATTTAACATATATAATTTATGCTATAAATCATCCCGCGCGGGTTAATTGGTAAAATTTGTGTTACATTGATGAATTGATCTATCAGCTCAATATATCTAAAGAAATTCTGAGAAATACAGACAAATATGAGAAATATTTTTAAAAGCAAATGTTTTATAGCATACTATTTTTGTCGTGTATATGTATACATTTTGTGACATCTACGCAGATATCCATACAAGAAAACAGTTTTTTTTTTGCGACTGCAAGTTGCGACTAACATGTAGTCACCAATTTTAGCGAATTTACGACTAATTTGTGACTAATACAACTTAGTTTCAAATTAATCGCTAATCTGCAACCAAAATAATAATCCGTTTCAGTCTGCGGATAATAGTTTGTCACCAAACCGTAGTCGTAAAATAGTTGCAAATTTAGCGACCAATTAGCAACCACATACTGTGGGTCGCAAAAAAAAAAACACAAGTTATTCATTTTTGTTAGGTGCACCTGTTTTTGCGACTTTAACTTGTAGTCGCAAATTAGTCACAACTCAGTCGCAAAATATTCTATATATGCAAAGCTCACACTCACTCCACATTTCATCCCCATTTTACCAAATAGATTGAGAAAATAAGTTTTCGCAAGTAAAAAAATGTCTGAAAATTACAATTATACTAATGGTCGAGAGTGGATGTATAAGAGGTTTGATGAAACGACACAAAATTTATCGGCAGAACTCATAGCGGGAGTGGATCATCAATTAATGACATTTGAAAATAGTCAGTCTCTTGCACAAATCAATTGTAGTAAGTTTCACTGTCCTTTTAATGTTTGCAAAACAATCAAATTAATTTATATCGGAGATTAGAATTTGGAAGCGTTTGTATAAGAATGTATTTATGCCAGATTATTCTGTTTGGTATAATCATAGAGAAGAACTCGATATGGGTTTAAAAACGAGTTATGTTGATACGACGTGGGTAAGTGGGAGTGATGAAGTGTGTAATGTAGTAGAAGATATATGTGAATATGGTTAATGATGCATTTCATGATAATATTAATTATGATAACAATTATTATCAATATGGTAGTTATCAAGATGGTAGTTAATTTTCTGGCTCTTCTACATTCTGATAACTACCATACTAATCATGATTGTTATCAAAATTAACATTATCACGAAATGCATCATTCCCAATATCCACATATCTCTCTTCTACTACGTTACCCACTTCATCACTCCCACATACCCACGTCGTATCAACATAACTCGTTTCTAAACTTATATCGAGTTCTTATTCATGCTTATACCAAGTATAATAATCTGGCATAAATCCATTCTTATACAAATGCTTCCAAATTCTACTCCCCGATAGAAATTTGATGTTCTTGCAAACATTACAAGGACAATAAAATTTACCATAATTGCTTTGCGAGGCTGTCTATTTGCAAATGTCATGAATTGATAATTCACCCCTGCTATGAACTCCGCTGAGATATTTTTTATTGCTTCATCGAACCTCTTATACATCCCCTTCCGACCATTAGTATAATCGTAATTTTCTAACATTTTTTTACTTGTGAAAACTTATTTTTCAATTTTTTGGTGTGTTTCTACGAGTGAGGAGACGAAATATAGTGTGATGGGACGAAATGTGGAGTGAGGGGAAGGAATGTGTGAGTTTTGCATATATAGAATATTTTGCAACTGAGGTGCGACTGATTTTCGACCACAAGTTAAAGTCGCAAAAAAACAGGTACACCTGACCCAGAACGAATAACTCCTTTTTGTGATTAAATAGCGACTACTTAGCCCGCCGAATATTATCGCTAATTGGTCGCTAAATTTGTGACTATTATGGGACCACGATTTGGCTACACACTATTAGTCGCTAAATAGTCGCTAATTAGCTATTGAATTACAACTTACTATCTTGGTTGCAAAGCAGCGGTTAATCGCCGACTAATTTGAGACTAATTTTTATTAATCACAATTAGTGGCAAATACGTAGATATTTAGTCGCTAAATTTAGCTACTGCAAATATAATTGCACAATAAAAAATAATAACATCTTCAAATTAATAAAAATTTTGTTTACACTCATAAATTGACATATTAGTTCAATACATCTAAATAAATTCACGAAAAAATAAATTTTTTACATTTTCTTTAAGTTCATTATAAATACTTTTAACACACAAGTTTTAGAGAAATTGCAATATATGATAAAGAAAGATAGCAAAATTTATTGACAAATTCTAACATATTTGTAGTATAACAAAGAAAATTACATAATACCTTTTTATTTTCTTTACAATATTTTTTCTCTCTTCAACGTCACATACTTCCCGTCAAACACAAAACAAAACAAAAAGAAAAAGAAAAAGAAAATTGGGGTGGTAATGGTAGTTGTGATTTCAGAAAATAAAAATGGAGAAAGTGTTGGTTCATTGTATCAGAAGATAAGTGAGACAATTATAGCTAGTACATGAAGTATATAGATATGCCAAAGAGGAAACAACCATGAAGGGATTGGCAAAAGCTTGACCGCGACATAGCTGAATTCCGCATAAATTAAGGAAAAATGGTAAATTTATTCTCATCTACCTCTCCTCCAACGAATTCATTGGAAATATACTGTTGAACATGTGCTTCGGTAAAAAATTAGAAACCCTAATTACTTTAACAGTTGTTTTTAATTAATTGACAAAATGTTTTTTTTTTTGTCAACAAAAGAACTAAATCAAACTAAACATCAAGAGTAAGCCATCGTGGCGGAACTGAATCAATGTAGACCAATTCTGCGGAATGACTGGTCTACGTGCATTTCTAGCCAACTTGTCTGCTTTTCCATTTTTTGTCCGAGATATAAGTTTGAGCTGAAAATTCTCTATGCGCTCCTTCCAATACTGGAATTCTTCTAAATGAATAGAAAATGCGGGTCACTCCAATGGAGAAGACACTATCTTAACCAAGTCAGAGCAGTCAGTCGCAAAAACCAGTGGAGTACGTCGAAGTGTATACATACATTTCATTGCCCAAATTAAAGCTTCAAATTCCACGTGTAAAGGTGAGAGACTACACCGTATATTACGTATTCCCAGCATCTGATCTGCTTTCCCAATCCCTTTACAATACCATCCCTGTCCAGAATAAATATTTGATGCTTTCCAGGCGCCATCCACAAAACACCACCAAGCCCCAGGGAATTCCGACTCTACCACAGTTTCACCAATCCACGACTGAGCATCTACTCTCCTCCCTATCCCATCGTCACCTGTATGGGCCTCTTGCCATATAAGACCTTATGTTGTTGCTAGTGCCAAAATATCTGGTGGACTCCTATCCTTATTAGAAAACACAAAATCATTTCTACTTTTCCAAAGGTACCAAATAATCCAAGGAAAATATGTATCTCAAAGACCCTGTGGGAGTCTCCAAAATAGAAAATTCATATTCGCGAAAATCGATTGCCTCGGAAACACGACCTGGTTCATCGGTACCATTAAAAGGGTCCACGTTTGGACCACTGGGGGATATTCAAATAGTACATGATTAATTGATTCCTCATCTGCCCCCACATCTCAAGCATTGCATATCACAAAGAATCCCCCTTGAGTGTAAATTCTTACTAACTGAAACACATCATGAAAGTACTTGCCATAAAACATGTCTGAGTTTGGGTGGACAGTTTACTTTTCATACCTAAGCAAGCAATGACTTTACATCAGGATCGTAAGAAGCCTCTACAACCCCTGAATCCGGATATAATCTCTCAATCGAATAACATGATTTAACCAAATATTTTTCCGTTTTTGTAAAATGCCATCCGACTGTATCCGATTTTATAAACCGGCTTAAGGGCATGTGCCGGATAATATCTGCATCTTTTGGAGATATCATTGCATCAATCAGTGATAGGTTCCACGAGCGAGTCGATGGATCAATCAAATCATTGACCATCATGTTATGATACGTACGAAATTTGCAAGTTGCTGATCTCTAGCGAGGGGCAGATAACCACGGATCATTCCATGGTTAATTTTTGTTACTTTAACGGTTATTCATATTTTATATGAATGCTAACTCGTTTAACATGTTTTTTTTTTAATTGCTAACTGATTTCACATGTCGTTTTGTATAACTTGCTAACGTGTTTAACATGTTAATCTCATTATAACACTTTTTATGATATCCTAACTGATTTAACATGCTATTTTACGATATGATAATGTGTTTAATATATTATTTCCATCATAACACATATATTGTATAGTAACTAGTTTAACATGATATATTTTGTATAAGTTATGATAAGATAAGTAATTAATACGATAACTTCATATTTCTACTAAATGCTAAGTGATATAATATGTTTAACACGTTAATCTATTATATGACAGTCTATGATATGATAAATGGTTTAATATGCTATTTTCTGTAATATACTAGTGTGTTTAACACATTAGTTTCATTAGGACATATTCTATGTTATGTTAACTGGTTTAACATGCTTCATGCTAATGTGTTTAATATGATCATTCTATTATAACACATTAATTATATTATATGCTAATCAGTTTAACATGATATTTTTTAGTTTTATTTTTTTGGATCAACAATGTTTGCGGCGGTTGATAGATAGACCAATCAATAACATTTTCTAAAACTATTTAAAATAAAAGGATTATTTTTATTTTTTAATTCTCTCGTAGTTATTTAATTTTCAAATTACTCTTATGATAAAATTAATATTTTAATCATCTATGATATTTACTAAAAAACATCGTTTTTTCCAGATAATTTGTTGAATAACAAAAAAACATATTTACGAAACTAAAGAAAACCTCTCTATGTGGCAAAATCTTGGCCATTAGATCTAGGTTTTTTTTTAGTTTTTGAAATATATAATTTTTTGTTATCCAGCAGATTAGCTCTCTTATTTTTTACGTATTTAGAAAATTATTTTGTGGTAACATATTTAATGCAAAAGGAATTAAAATCAGTTTCTCTCTATATCTCTCTCTCCTTAAGGTGATTTCTTTCTCGACAACAACACCAACAAATCTAAAAGCTTTTGTTCGAACTAGTTCCGTGAGATTGTCGGAACACAAAAAATCGACAACGAAACGATCTATAGACCCTTCTCTGATTCTATCATGAAGTGTCTCACCGATCTCTGAAACCCCTTTTCTCTTCGTGTAATGATTCTTCCTCTTCTCCTTAAAAATTTAATCTTTCGAAAGATATGTGTATGGATCTCTGTCTCTCTCACCGCATGTTAGCACTTGTTGATATGCTTTTCTCTTCCTTCTATGTCTCACTCAATTGTGTAGAGCTGATTGTGATTTTGAATCGTTTTTTATCCATGCGAGGGTTTCTACTGTTACTCAATCTCTCTCTCTAGATTTTTGTAATTGTTTATTCTCTAACATTCTACACAGAAAGAAATAAGCTTTGCGTGTATGATAACCATTCTGATTCTATCTTCTTGTTCATGTTCTCCTATGATATTCATAAAGAAAAGAGGTGAACTCTTTGTTTCAGTGTGTTTCTTGTCCATCTTCTCCTATGATGTGAACTCTTCGTTTCAGTGTATTGCTTGTTCATGTCCTCCTATGATGTGAACTCTTCGTTTCAGTGTGTGTCTTGTTCATGTTCTCTTATGATGTTCACAGAAAGACAAGCGTGATAGTAATGAATCTTTAACTATTTATCAGGTACTTTGTATCAATATTATGTCGCATTCTTGATATGGAAAGGAACTAAACAGTGTAATGGAGGAAAGAAACGTTGTCCCTTTTTCTACTGACATGGATTTTCGAGCTGCACAACCTTCACAAAGATCAGGATCGTCCTCACCTCTCGTGGCGCCAGAGGATACGAGTGACAATAAGTTGGTTCTTTATGGCTCTAAAGGGAATGATAACGAAGAAGAAGTCCAACCTCAATCTCAGCCTCTTCCTTCACACAAAACACCGTGTCCTTCCATTGGTGCTTTCACGGTCCAGTGTGCAAGTTGTTTCAAATGGAGGCTCATGCCCTCGATGCAGAAGTATGAAGAGATAAGGGAACAGCTTCTTGAAAACCCGTTTTTCTGCGAAACAGCTTGTGAGTGGAAACCAAACATGTCTTGTGATGTTCCTGAAGATATCTCTCAAGATGGAACCCGTCTCTGGGCTATAGATAAGCCTAGTATCGCTCGTCCACCTTCTGGCTGGCAACGTCTACTGCGTATTCGTGGTGAAGGAGGTACCAAGTTCGCTGATGTGTACGTTCCTCTCTTCTCTCCTTTTATGTCAGATCACTCTTGAAACCATTGTGTATTACCTTATAATTGGTTTTTTCTCCTGGTCTTTCAGCTATTATGTTTCTCCTTCAGGGAAGAAGCTCCGATCAAATGTGGAAGTCCAAAAGTTAGTTTTTTTCTACCACTTTGTTTCCAGCTCTCTTCCATTTCCAACGCAACATTTTAGTTTTCACAATAAATACTTTTGACTTTAGGATAATATTAGAAATCCTATGTCTTTGTTTCCTTTTCCAAGAACCTAGTGCTTCTCTTTTACTTTTCGAGTATATATATAAGTATGAGGTCTCAGTGTATCAGTGTCTTACCATTTTTGCCAATCTCTATATAGAATCAGCAGGAACATTTAGTTGGAACCTTAAGTGTTGTTGTCTCGTGGTTATATCCAAAGTTAGGCAGTGATGCAACATACATAAAACTGTTGACTAACGAAATTGTGCAATGCCAAGGAGTTAGTTATAATATTATATTTTTCATTATACTTCTCTGAAGCATTTGAGCTTGCAGATACTTGAACGAAAACCCGCATTACATAAGAGAAGATGTGAAGCTTTCACAGTTCTCGTTCCAAGTCCCAAAACCGCTTCAGGACAACTATGTGAAGAAGCGACCAGCTCGAGGAACTGAGTCCAGCGATAAGACAAACACTCCTGTAGCTACTGAAGGTGTGTTGCTTCACTTCCCAGTAATACTTGTTCTAGTATCAACTGTTGTGTAAACTTTGTTTAGAGGTTTTACTACTTGTGTGTGTTCTCTTCAGCAGCTTCATCTTCATTTTTGTGATAGTCTCAGGAAATGTGCTCTAATTCAAGCATATAACACAGGGAACTAATCAACAAGAAGATATCTTTGTTTCACTGGGTCTTTTTCTTATCACTTTCCGTTTAATCAAGCTCTTAAGAACATTTGGGTTGTTTGGTTTGTTTCAGCTAATCCAGTGGCATGGGTGTCCCCAGATGCTCGGACAGGAACCGAGATTGGACTTTTCGATTCACCCATTAAAAAGACAAGAACATCAGAGCTATCTACCTCTGGCTCATAGCTAGACAAGACTGAACTGGTAGTTTTGGATCTTCTCTGTTATATAAAACCCATCTTCTTTCTTCCATGGAAATAGAGAATATATTTGTTTCCTTTTGGGTCGAGTACATGGAAGAAACTGAGCTTGTTTTGTGTGTATCATCTATTTAAATTTGCAGTGTTAGAGGATTCGTTTTTTCAGTACCTTTTTGTTTCCAAATTGCATGGAACTTTAAGTTTATGGCTTTTAAAGAATTAAGAACTCAAAACTTGATGGATATAGCCAAGTAATTTAAGATTGTAAAAAGTTTCTGTTTACAGGAAATTAAAATTTTCTCCATAGATCCTACCAAAATGACAAAATGATTAGAGGAAATTATATTTTATAGGAATGAACCGATCACACCCTCATGTTGAATATGGAGGCTACCACTTACGGCTACAAAGTTGGACCGTTACAATCTCTCAGGCTAATATAAAATACATCCAAATATATAGATTCCACACAAACCTTAGGACATTTAAAGTTGAAGCTGAACCTAAAATCTAACAAGAACAGCTGCTGCTTCTAGTCTCCTGTATCCCACGTTCATCGGAACCAGGTGATGGGAGTAGTACTGACTTGAGGAAGCTGCGGAATCATACAATGTTGTTGTTGTTGTTGCTGCCACTGATGCAACCCATAGGTTGTAGGCTCTTCTTGTTGAGGAAATGATACACGTGTGCTTGTATTATCATCTTCTATATCCATGGCTGCGTCATCCATCACCGCATCTTCACCTGACTCATCTAGCTCAGTAATCTCTAGTTGGCGTGGTTGTTGGAAAGCTCCTACGGAGTGTGAGTAAGGGTTCCAGCAAACAAGTGCTTGGGAACAATCTTCGGATGTCTCATCTTTATCCTTGTTATCATTGTTAGCTCTTGATGCATCACGAAGGAATCTATCTGCACAAAGATATTAAAGACATGTATGAGAGCATTGCACAAAATCAATATTTCTGTCCAGATTCTTGATCACATAGCCACGAGTTACAATCTTAGGGTTGGGAAACTACTCGAACTGGGAGACTCCTGTATCTGAAGAACCAAACATGAATACAAACCGAAAACTGTATAGGTACCCGAAATATCGAAAATATTAAAGTTCAGTTCAATGAATAAACTATTCAACACTCATATCATCTAAATCATGAATATATTATATATAACAAGAATGCACTTCAATCACATTCCTAAGCAATGGATGAATCATAACAACCTCAAACTATTCAACCATATCATCTAAATCATGAATATATATGACAAGAATTCACTTCTATATCTGTTTGTTCCCCAAGAACAACCTATAAAATACCCAAATGAGGTTAAATCTCCTATATCTGAAGAACCAAACCCGAATACAAACAGAAAACCCGAAATATCCAAAATATGAATTTCAGCTGAATGAATAAACGATTCATGAATATATATATATAACAAAGAACTCACTTCAATTCACATTCCTAAGGAGTGTATATGAATCATAACAACACTCTTGAAAAGTTAAAATCTGATGAAAACACTTACTCTTGAAACCAGAGATGAAGTCAGTATCAACAAAGACATGTCCATAAGGAGAGTGTTGATACTGGGGAGGCTTGAAAAGAACTATTGCTCTTTCTTCGTTAACCGGCGATGAACGATCGTCTTCTTCTTCTTCTTCTTCAGTAACCGTCTCTTCTTGCATCGCCATGTCTATCTCCGATTCCTCGGTAATCGGAGGTAAATCAACATCCTGACTTATCCAAAACAAATCAAATCAATTCACGCTTCACGAATTTGAAAAGCTAGGGTTTCGTGAATCCACAAAACTTACCAGACGACGGATCTTCCTGGCTGGAGAAGAGAGTGAGAAATCTGAGAATTCCTCGTTGGCTATGTCTATGTCTTTCCTCTTCATCCGTAAGCGCTCGTCTTCAACCATTGTTACGAATTTGCAGGAGAAGTAACACTCAAAATCTTTCTACTTTAGATTACGCAAGAGGAGAGGGAGAGAGAAGGTACGTGTATAAAGAGGAGAGGGGAGAGTCTTTCTCAGCTTCTCTAGAGGACTCCAGAAACTAAAAGGAAACAGAACTTGTTTAATTCTAAAAAATAACCGCCGGTTCTTTTTTGGTTTTGGGTTGTGATTCCCGGTTTTGGTGGATATCAACCAAACACTATACTCCAAAACATATTTTAAATATTGTATTATTTTAAAATAAATATTTTAATGAATTAAATATTTAATCAGATTTGTAAACTTTAAAAACTGAACAAATGGTTTTACATGAAAACATATTCACATATAAATATATAATCATATACATTAACATTGTTGTGAAGTAATTATTGTATATTTTTTTAAAATAATAATTTTTACAGGTGTTAAAATCTGAAATATATATTTGACACATCTCGCGATCATATAAATTAATAATTTTTATGATAATAATTAAGATAAGATATTAGTTATTATTTTTATTTTTCCCTTTTTAAGAAAGTCTAATTATTTTAACTTTTTACTTTTATTTAATTAGTGAAAGAAATTAAACATGTTAAAATCTAATCAATTGATTTAACACATGTTACAATCATGTTAATAAACAAATTTGAAGAACCAAACTTTATACAATAGAAAATATATATAGCACATGTAATATTCTTCTTCTTGTTTTTATTATAGTTTTTGGTGAAAGCTATTGAAAAGTGTTTAATTCTTTGTATACATGTAAATATTTGTAACTAGATTAGGAGCCACATGATACGCGGGTGAAATGAAATATTTGAAATCTAAAATTGATAACCTGCATAACATGATTTATATATTTAGATTTTGAGATTAAAATTTGATTCTCAACAATTTGAAATCTGTAATGTCTAGATTAAAACCCAAATAAAATGAAATATTTGAAATCTACTTTTTTCTTTATCCATAAAAACTGATTATAATTTTTTTTATTTAATTAAAGAAATAAAATTATTACGTGTCAAAATTTGATCAACTCACTCAACACATTTTATGATCATCTAAATTATGAAAAAGCTAAGTTCTTTATGTAGACATCATAAATATTTGCAAACTCTTTTAAAAAGTAGTAATATTTTTCTTACTCTGTCATTTTTATCGATTATATTTCTTTTTTTTTTATTTTTACTAAAATATTAATATGTCTATTTCCTTTAGTTATTACAATTCACCAAACAATGAATATTTTGTATAGATTCCTTTTTAATTCAGAGATTTCATTATGTCTAAATTATTTAGCTTAAAAAAATAAAAATAGTTCCACAATGAATATTTTTCTATGTTTTCATTTTTTGCTTGAGGATCAAAATTTCATTTTTTTTCTACAATTCCTTTTTTTTCTTCAGAACATTTTTTCCTCTTTTTTTTCTACAATTCATTTTTACATCACAATTTTTTTTGAAATATATTTATAAGTTTTTCTCTAAAACAAATTATTGCCACATGTCACCATCATGTTAATTACTAACTTTGAAAACCATACTTTATATAATAAGATTCATTTTGGTTTATGAATTAAAAAAGGTAATAACTATTTTTAGGATCAATCTCTATTTTTAATATTATTTTAATAATTTATTTCTTTTTTTCTTTTGTCAGGAAAAATTTATTTATCAAAAATTAATAATTCGTTTCCTTTTAGGACTTTTTAATATAAAAAAATCAATTTTTATTAGGATTAGTATTTCCTTTTTATTAAGATTTTAATTAGTGTATTTTCGTTTTTTCTTTTAAAAGTAATAATTCTTTTCTTTTAGGATTAATCTTTCCTTTTTATTAAGATTTTAATAAGTTTATTTTCTTTTTTTCTTTCAAAAAAATAATTATTTTCTTTTTAGGATTAATCTATTTTTAATGACACATGTCTAAACCTTAAAATAATTAATGTCACATAGGCATGATCATGTTAATCACTAACTTTGAAAACCAGACTTTTATATAATAAGATCTAACATCCTTAAAAAAAAATTTTTGTGTAAAAAAGATAGTAAAAGACACAAAAACCAGACATAATCATATTATTTAAATCCATGTCACTATACCAAATATAACTCATTTAAAAAAATTGTATGCAGAATTAAAACAAAAAACGAAAAAAAGCTTACATAAAGTATCAAAAAGAAAAAAAAAACTAACGATTAAAATCTTTTCCTCTTCCGTCGAAGAACCCTAATCTCTACTCGGAAATTCACTGGTCGTCGGCAGAATTACTGGTCGCCACTTCTTCTTCTCCGGTTGCCGATTTTCCTTCTCCTCCTCATCAGTTTTTCTTCTCCTATTGTCGGGTACTTTGTCTCCGGTTGCCAGTTCTTCTTCTCTCATCCACTTCGGCTCGGTATTATCAAACTCTTGTCCCTATATATATATATTCAACTTTTTCTTATAATCAATGAAAAGCTCAAGAGGCTACAAATGATGATAAATATTAGAACTCAATTCAACACTATTTACAACTCCATAAAATTAGCCCAACTTAAGCTTTCTTAATTTTGGAGAAGGGAAAGCAATCAAAGTGCCACGTCGCAAACTACATGTAATGACATGAGGTGAAGAGAAGGAAGCAAACGGTGTCTCTCGGTTTTCTCTATGAGCTCTCTTACCATCGTCGCCGGGTTCAGTCATCACTATAAATATCTCCACTGCAAACCAATCAAACTCCACCGAAATCGCCGAGAGTTGATAATCATAGACATAAGTCTTCTTCTAGAAGGAAGGTCCACCTTTGACCTAATGTCGAGGCCAGCTACACCATGATAGACGACGAAGATATTATTCCTACATGCAAAGCGGTTAAGCCAACCAAAGAACAGGGAGAATAAACGGCTGTAAATTGGGATATCACTTGCAAATCCTGTAAAAAAAATGAAAAAAAAAATACACCAAATCTGAACTTAGTTTAAGAGAACAAACTAAGACAGAATTTTTTTTTATGGATTGAATCATAAACAATCCATTTCAATCGAAGAACAAAAAGCAAAAAGATACAATTCTGAATATGATTTAAAAATTCTGATGCATTGGAAATCACCCTCTTTCTCTCTCTTTCAAAGATAAAGAAGAGAAGAGAGAGAGAAGCATTGCACTTGTTAATTTTAAATCATCTCTCTTATATATATATATATGTATATTTTTGGAACATCTGATTCTCCTATATATATCCAATTTGTTTTTTTTTGCCTTGACATGTTCATATGTAAATTCTCCAGTTATTTACACCATTAGGTATTTTATAGTTTATTCCTTACGTTTTAGTAACATTTTGACACTTAGGTAGTTTCTTGTGTAAAATGACAAAACTGCCCCATTAACTATGGTAAGAAACACAACCTTCTACACACCTTTTCAGGTTTTATTTAAAATTTTAAACTGACACACCTTTAGCTTTTTGCTTCTTACACCGTGTGAAAAGTAAAAAGAAACCGTCCTTTCCTCTTCACTTCAATTTCACCGGAAACGAGAAACTTCACCGGAAATGAGAAGCTTTGTTCTCTTCACTTCCACCGGAATTGTTCAGATTTTTCGTCAGAATCGGTCTTATTGTTCCTCCGTTGTATAGGAAGTATGAATACTGACTTTATTTTTTGTGTATTTTCATGATTAGCCATTTCCCCCTTCTCTTTTGCATGCGTTCTTTGCTCCCCGCAATTTTGGGGACTGTTTACTTTCTGGGTTTTTTCGAATCTTTGTGTTGTTTTGATCCAGGGATCTTGTCGTTCTTATTTTTGGGGGTACGGTTTATTATCTGTGTGTTTTACGGTTTCTTTTTTTTGTTAGATCCATTCCGTTGACTGAGTTTCGTTCTTTCTTTCTGTTTTGTAATGGTTGCAGAGGTTCACGAAGACCCAAATCTAGACACAAATTTTCCGGAAAGACTGTTTGCAACAAACCGTTTTCCCAGTAAGTGGCTGAACGTCTACTCCAAAATCGAGACCCTTTTGTTCGTTAAGAAGGTGTTGAAGGATTCCGAGGAGTTTGAAATCATACAGAATTCCTGTTCGGGAAGCTGTTTGAACTCCCAGCTGGTCGTTGCTCGGTTTCCGGGAAGCTTATCCACACGCTTCTAACCAGGCAACTGGTCACCAAGAATAAGTATGCTTTGTGGACAGTCTTTGGTGGACAACCTTTGCGGTTCTCACTCGTTGAGTTTGGTGCCATAACGGGACTCCCTTGTGGTGAGTTTGAGGAAGGGTATGACCACGAATATCAATTGCCAGTGGCGGATGCATCTTATGAGTACTGGGAGAAACTTATTGGAACCAGCAGACAAACGACTTTGGCAGATATCGCAAATATGTTGCAGAATGATACGTCCATGCCTAGTTGGAGGCGAATCCGGCTTCCGCTCATTCTCATCGTGGATGGGGTTCTCATTGCATCCACGTAGGTGCATCTTTGCCTTCTCATGGGGACAGGAGTCCTTTTCGTGGACTCTTAGTTCGATGAAACCAGGTCGCAAGATTTTAGGGAAGTGTGATAACCCTGTTGGGACCTACCGCGACTAATTGCTCCAAGTATCTTTCAGGTTGGTTGGATTCCCGTTCGTCTTACAGTTTCTTGCATTTGAGGCTATCCCCAGCCTCCTCAGCAAAGTTGGGAACGCGATGAAGGGTGTTACGCTACTGGACATCCCAGATGACAGGCTGTCCAAGAGCTCGACGCTTACATTGTCACATGTCTTGGACGCTGAAGCTGACGAGCAGGTATGTAGATTAACCATGTGTATTAAGTTATGTGAACATTCTGTAAATAACCATGTGGATACCTATTGTGGCCCACAAAATTATTGTCCATGTGTTTTTGTAGTATGTGGGTATCCATGAAGGTGTGTGTGGATAGTAATATAGGTATGTATCCTCTGTTTTTAATTTGTTTAACATGCCTTTTTGTGTTTGCAGCTGGCTGTGAAGGCTACACTTGAATACAGAGGTGCAAGAACGGACACCTGGTGTGAGTGGGACGATGAGATAAGAGACCGCAGGGTTGACTACATGTTGGATAAAATAAGATCCGGACTCGTTTTCAAGAGGAGTGAGTGGCCTGGTGGCGACACTTCTCTGCCTTTAGTACATCATACTGTCAAGGCGGCTGGTGGGTCTAGTAAGACGAAGACAGTTGAGACTTCAGCAGCTGGTAAGAGGAAGCGTGAGGGAGCACTGATACACGAGTTTTAAACCCTTATTTACTACTGCAAGTGCACAGCATACGAAGTAGTATTTAGGGGTCGATCCCACGAAGACCAGTTTTCACACTTTGACTTAATGAGCTAAATTAAGAGCTAAGACAATTCAAATATGTTTTTGGTTTTTGTAGATAGCAATAATAAAAGCGAAATCGGTTGTAAAGATTATATTAAACAAGCGTTAGGTCAAGGAATATCGCAGGAGATTCAGAGCAACGGATCAAACAACTATTCAGGCAGTGATTAAGCATAAGTCTAGAACTCAAACACTAAGATAATATCAATCCACTCTCGTGGTATCAATATCTTTGTCTATCGACCTAGAATTCCTAACTCTCGTTGGTACTAGAAATCGTAGACAAGCATTAAGGACAGGTTTAATATGTTCACAATTCTCCAATACATATACTCTCGCAGGTAATGAATAAATTGCTCACCAATGTTCTTTCTAGAAACCTAGCAACTCTCGCTGTCTAAGTTAAACCCAATATCATAAAATCAAGTGATCAATTCGATCTAAGCATTAAGAACAACAAAGGTGAAGACATTGATTTGAATAGCCTATTTGTGTTTAACCCTAAAGCTCATGAATTCCTTTGACAAACCTCAACCTAACTAAGAGATCTACTCAGACATAATTAAAGAAGAAGATAACAACGAGATTATAAAGTTCATCATAAAAACTTGAATAGATAACAAAAGCTGGATATAAACTTATAAGAACTTAATTAAAGCATAAATATAAGAACTGAAAGTAAAACTTAAAGCATAAGCATAAATATAAGAACTGAAAGTAAAACTTAAAGCATAAGCATAAATGTATAAAGCTTAAAATAAACTAAATAAAACTTAATAAAAGCATAAACATAAAACTTAAAACTGAAGAGAGAGCAATGTTTAGAAGCTAGAGAAGAGAGGAGGAAGAAGATGGTGTGTTTTGAAGCATCAAGAGTGAGTTCATTATATAGGCCAAGGTGAAGGGGAGTAGGTGAGACGGGGAACGGTCGTTCTGATGGGAGAACGATCGTTCTCCATGGTCGATCGTAGTAGGTGAAGTAGGTGAAGTAGGGAACGATCGTTCTGAGGGGAGAACGATCGTTCCGTAGTGCTTTTGTCGGCAGGGTTGGTGAAGTGTGGAACGGGCTGCATGGGATGGAACGATCGATCTTCGGTTTTTGTCGGCAGGGTTGGTGAAGAGGGGAACGATCATTCTAGGTGGAGAACGATCGTTCTTCATGGTTGTTCCAGTCCAAGAACGATCGTTCATTTGCTTGTCCAGAACGATCGTTCTTCTTCGGAACGGTCGTTCTTCTTCGGAACGGTCGTTCTCTTGTGTTTGGTCCTTTTCTCGTTCTTCCGCATTAACTCGACTCGAACATGTCCGTAAACGCCAAACTCCTTCGGAACTCCATGAAATCTGTAAAAAGACTCAAAACAATGGAAAAGACTCGAAAAACCAACGAAAGATGCAAATCAAAACTCAAACCGAATACTAAAAACGAATCAAAATATGTTAAAAACACATAATATCAACTCCCCCCAACTAAAACCTTTGCTTGTCCCCAAGCAAAACCAGAGATCTTATAAAGAGGAGAGGTTAGAAAAACGTGTGAGACTTGTAAAACTTATAGGACCATACTCTAAATCAATTGCCCGTAAACCGCATTCGCAAGGTTCAGATCAAACCATACTTCATTGTACTTCTCCATAACCGTAGTAAATAAGTGAAATCTCATGATCAAGCAGAACTCAATATTTAACATTTATTATCAAATGCGTGTACTCTCACAAAGGGAATATCTAACACGTTATGGTCTAGGTATCAAGGTTGGTATTTGGTGGCTCAAGTGTTTCGGTTTCTTTTAGCAGTAAAAACGGATGCAAATCATTATGCAAAATCATCGTGAGACACAGACCAATTAGGAGGTACACAACTCTCCTTAACTCTAATCCTTCTACCCTTTTTTAACTGAGTCACAAACAAGAACACGATTTCTTTTGACGTTTTATGAAATTTAAAGATGTTACCTTGACTTACCGGTTCCTTCTGTTTTCTTTTCATTTCTTTTCTCTCTTTTTTTTTTTATTTCTTTTTTTATTTCTTTTTTTATTTTTTTTTTTATTTTTTTACTGAAAACATATCGGAGAAAGGAACCGGTTAGTCTCTAAGATCTGCATCAAAAGAATTTTAACGATGTAAGCTTATTTCATGAATACAAACTTCTACCCATTTAAAAGTTCATCCTCTTTTGAAACGAAAATTTTCGATGAATATATTCAAAAAGAGATCACTTTTCTAGATACATCCCATGAGTTTAATCAGAAAGAGACCACCTATCTAGACACAGTCCTAAAGAAAAGTTGTGTCGGTCCGTATACTCCATAGTTTTTGCACATGAATGCAATGACAGTAAACGAAAATAAGTGGGTTTCAACATGGAAATGGTAAGGGTGTGGTACTAGACTAAGGATAAGTCTAGCCATTTGGAGTTAGCAAAGATTGGTAAAAATGATGCAAAGAAAACTCCAAATGTAAAATCCAATACATGATTATCAACCCCCTAAGTGAGATAAATTAAGTCCATATTAAGTTCTGATAATTCGATTAAGTTCAGATGATTTGAGAAATTCACTAAATGATCAAGTTATGGATTTTTCTGCGTTTCCAAACTATCCTCAAACAATGCTAAGCAGTCCTAAGGCAATGACATCGAACATGTTGCAATTCCAAAAAAGTTTAATAAAATCACACACTGTTTTGACTCGAAAATATATTTTTTTTTTTGAAAATAAACACACCAAAATAAAACATAAGAAATAAACATCCACAAAACACACCGTTAGTACACAAATGAATCCCTCCCCCAGACTTGTTTTTAACCGTCCCGGTTAAAACAAAACTGAAAGAGAAACCCGTAAAATAAAATTAAAGTGTAAAAAAAAAATGGATATAACAAGGGTGATAGAAATAACCACAAGCTTAGTGGTCGCTGGTGGAGCTATCGGTGCTGCTCTCTCTTCGTCATCCGCTCAACCGATCTTGTCTCGCTTTGGTCCTCCTCTCATGGCCATCGCTGGAGACGTCGCTGTCATCTCCTCGTGTCTGCGAACCTGATGCACAAGAACAAGGTCGAATCTTTTGGATCGCTCCCCAGATCTTCCTCATCATTGAGTTGTTCTTCTTTTGCGATTTGATGATCCACTGGAGTTGTTGCGCGGTGTCATCTGCTGGAGGGCTCGGCGGTAAGCGGTATCTGTCAGCGCTGTGTGGGAGGAGTTGTTGTGGCTGTGATTCTTCTTCTTCGATATCATCTCCACCCTCCGCCATCTCATCATCACTCTCTTCGTCAGGCTGTGGTGCGCGCTGTGGTCTGAGTATCTTGCGAGGTCGCGAAACATGTGCGACTTGCCCCGCTGGATCTGATATCAAAAACTCCTGACCAATATCAAACTCCAAACTGTCCTGACCAATGAGAGAAGTGATACCTCTGTTCGGGAGTCTTACAAAAACGGGCTACTTCGTCACGCCCATAGAACTGGTAGACGTCCTTCTTGTTGAGGACTGTGCAACGGATGAGATGGTCGATGTCAATACCCTCCCATTTGTTCAAAACCTCCTCTCCGGACAGATCAACCTGCGTGTGTTGGAAGATAGGCGTGAGGATGTTTCTTACATATGTTATCTTCGGAGGCCTCGTCTTGATCTTCACCAACATGTCACACAACACAGCAGCATAGTTCTCAGTAGGACCGTCTGAATCTGCGTACATCGGAATGAGATGCTTCACTCCATAGAACAGCATCCACAACTCATCATCTCGTACAGCTCCCGATTCCTTCTTGCAGAAGAAGGTGTTGCTTATGATCTTGACCACCACTCTCAAAACCGGATTCCTGATCGCGGTTATCTTCGCATTTCGCGGAATATACTGCCCACTAGCAATGATCGACCAAAACTCATCCGCATCTTCTTTTCTGAACTTGGAGAACTTGACGTCTTCTCCTTTGTGGAAGCCATATATATCGCAAATCTCGAAGAGGCTGTACTGGTAGTGCTTCTTGTTGAGGAAGAATGTTAGAGTACCCTCACTTGCTCTTGGTTTCTCGGGATTGGCATAGGTGAGACGGCAAGTCGCGAGGAACTCCTTCACCAGCTTAGGGTAGATGGGCACGTTGATCTTCCATAGCCGTCCGAACCCAATGTTCTCGAACACAGTCTCCACATCCTCTTTCAGACCCAATGCCTCCAATGTAGCCTCACTACCCAACCGGTTTGGCATAAGCTTCGTTTGTCGCAAGTCCGCCAAATACTTGGTGTCGATTGCATCCCACTTTCCGGTTATGGGTCTGTTGAGCGGGTTCTTGTCACGCTTTGTCTTACGCTTCCTGCTCGTGTTGCTAGAGCTTCCCACTTCTCGTTGAACTCCGCTCATCCTTTGTTAATCGTGAGAATGGTTTCCAGAATCAGAAAGAGCTCGAAAATTGAGTGGATTAACACCAAGAATTGATAAAAACCCCCAAAAATTGAGAGAGTTATGATTGATTCAAATTTTTTTAGGTTTTGTTCTTGTGAAGAAGAATGAAGAACGATGAAGATGAGAAAATGAAAGAGTTACGATCGTTCTCTCTTGATAAATCAGGTGTTTTTTTTCCGGTTTAATCTAAGTTAAAACCGTTTAGTTTCGAATTTGGGGAAGAAATCGTACCTGGGAACGATCGTTCTTACCCCGGAACGATCGTTCCGTCGTGAAAAATGAGGCGAACGACCGTTATAAGCATAGAATGGTCGTTCCGTCGTAAATTGCGAGAAGACGGATGGGTTACAGAACGATCGTTCTGCCTTGTAGAACGACCGTTCTTGTTAGAGAACGACCGTTCTCTTCACTCCCAGCAGAGCGGTTTCTCGAACATAAAAAAAAACTGAAAAATATCTCAAACAAAACAAGAAACGTAAATAAAACAAGAACGAAAAAATTCACGCTATTTACATGTTACCTGGTGGGTTGCCTCCCACGAAAGCGCTTGTTTTACGTCGCTGAGCTTGACGTTGGTGCCATGTATCAGTCAGGCTTGGTTTGAGAGCTTGCTCCAAAACAGGCTCCGAAATCAGACATCCTTATGTTCAGAACTCTACTCAGCATTCCATTCATAACATCAATACCTTTCTCTTTTAACTCTGATGGAAGAATAGCTCTAACTCTAGAGAAAGGTTTAGGTCGACCTTTGCACTCCACTTTGTAGTCAACTGAGTTTCCATCATATCCTTGAGGGATCAAAGTCATTTGAGGACCTACCATCATCTTTTTGCACTGCATGTTTCCCTGCGTCCTTGTCTTCTCCCTAAATTTCCCGGGTGGTGGAGCAGGTGCTTGCGGAATCGGAGCGCGTGCTTCCTCTTTATCCACTGCTGAGATGCAGGAGGAGCGTGTGGTTGTTCCTATGGGAACGGCTTCGTAGAAGACATTCTTGTCAATCTTGGAAAAGCAGACTTGCCTATTTGGCATATCGATGATTGCACCCACTGTAGCCATGAATGGTCTTCCAAGAAGTAATGGCTTGCCATAACCCTCTCTCATCTCCACAACTTGAAAATCAGTTGGAACTAGGCAATCCCCTATTCGGACAGGTAGATCGTGAATGCTGCCAGACGATGTTGTTGAGGAGGTGTTTGTAAATCGAAGAGTCATATGGCTAGGTTTTACCTCATAAATTTTCAACTTCTCTGCAATCGCCTTTGACATGAGATTAACAGTAGACCCGGAATCACAAAGAGCGTCCTTGAATTCAATTCCAGCAATGGAGCATGAGACCAAGAATTTTACAGGATCTTCAACCTTAGGCAATACCCTCAATGCTGGTGGTGTACTCCTTGCTTCTACAAAGACTGCCTTAATCTCCCTCTGATCTCTAGGTAGAACTGGGTAAGGCACTTTAGGAATATAAACCCTTACTGGAAGATTTTCTGCAGGTTTGGTGGGAGCATCTCGGGGGAGCATGTGCTCTGGGGTAGCGAGCGGGTGCTCCTCAGACTGCTTCATAACTTTTTCTAAGGATATGACGTTTCTCGCTTGAGAGTTAGATGCCGGAGCTTGCAAGCTCTGTTTCTCCACATAGCCTCCATTCACATAGTTCACCTCTGCGTGAGTACCTGGTGTCCTCTTAACTGATTCAGCGGTTTGTGAAATCTGAGTGTCAAGCTGCTTCATGTGAGTCCATACTGCCTTGAATTTCTCATTAAGGTCCACATACATGGTGTCAACTTTGGAGTTGATCTCTGCTGCCGCCTTTTTTTGACTCGTCATCAACTGCTGCATCATGTTCTTCAGCTCGTCTTGGGAGCTGGTTGCTGAAGATGAAGGCTGCGGATCTGTGAAAGGCTGGGGTTGCGAGTTTGTGAAAGGCTGCCTTGTCTGATTCCCTCCTTAGAAATGGTTCTGATTAGGAACGAATGGCCGGTTCTGGTAGTTGTTGGAGTAGTTCTTCTGAAAACCCATCTGCGACTGATTTCCTTGGTTATGATAAGTCTGATCCTGCGAATTCTCCACATTGGTGCTCCTATAGGACAGGTCCGGATGAGTGTTGAAGCCTTGGTTATTGAAACCGCGGTTCTGTCCGAAACCTTGTCCGTTCACATAATTGACCTCCCTCCGATCATTACTGGTTTCTTCCTCATGGACTTTAGCGATAGGTGCCTCCCCATTCTCGTCCAAAAAATGGACTGACTTCTAGTTCTTTTTTAGCAAAAGGTTAACCATGGCTGCGAGCTCATCAATCTTCTTGGAGTCCACACTATTGACCTTCTTCCTGTCGTACTCCGGGCTTTTGTTGCTGGAACTTGCGGCTAGGTTCTCGATCAGCTCCAGAGCTCCTTCCTTTGACTTAGTGTAGAAGTCACCGTTACTAGCTGCATTCAGGGCATTTCTGTAGTCCCAATCTACTCCGTCATAGAAGGTGCTGAGCAACTGCTCATCGCTGAAACCGGGGTGAGGGCACTCACGCTTATACTCTTTGAATCGCTCCCACGCTTCATTGAATGACTCGCCGGGATGTTGCTCGAATGAGGAAATCTTGTTCCTTAAGGCTGCGGTCTTGGATTTCGTGTAGAACTTATCCAAGAAGGCTGCTCGCGCATCGGCCCAAGTCGGTAGAGAGCCTGGTGGTAAAGATTTTAACCACCGTGATGCTTTTCCCGTAAGAGAGAAGGGGAAAAGCTTGCACTTCAAGAAATCTGGAGGCACACCATTGGAGCCGGTTGTGCTACAGATCTCTTCGAAGTTCTCGATGTGATCCATCGGAATCTCAGCAGGCAGACCGTGGAACAGGTGTTGCTTCACGAGGCGATCAATTGAGCCTTGATTTCGTAATCTTGCCTCTGGATGGTCGGGGTAACGATCGCAGATCGATCCTGGTAGTATGCGTGAGCCGCATCTTTGTCCCCGAAAGCAGGTTGTGCAACGAGTTGCCTCTCCTGTTGCAAACGAAGCTGCTCCATGGCTGCCTGAAGTTGTTGCAGCTGAGCTGCGATGTCTATTTGTCCGCCCATCTCTGAGTTGGCGGTGTCAGACGTTTCTGCTTCTTTAACGGGTGTGCTGCGTCTTCTGTTTCCTCGTTCTATCCTTGCTAGCTCGTCGTTTGTCAAGCTAAGAAGGTCCTCGTTTTTGCTCCTCGTGCTCCTTGTGGACATGCACCTGAAACACAAAAACAAAAGAAGAAAAGAAAACAGGTTTAGTAAAGTTCTTAGTCTAATAATTCAGCCGTAAACCAAAGGTGAATATTTGGTCCCCGGCAACGGCGCCAAAAACTTGATACACGAGTTTTAAACACTTATTTCCTACTGCAAGTGCACAGCATACGAAGTAGTATTTAGGGGTCGATCCCACGAAGACCAGTTTTCACACTTTGACTTAATGAGCTAAATTAAGAGCTAAGACAATTCAAATATGTTTTTGGTTTTTGTAGATAGCAATAATAAAAGCGAAATCGGTTGTAAAGATTATATTAAACAAGCGTTAGGTCAAGGAATATCGCAGGAGATTCAGAGCAACGGATCAAACAACTATTCAGGCAGTGATTAAGCATAAGTCTAGAACTCAAACACTAAGATAATATCAATCCACTCTCGTGGTATCAATATCTTTGTCTATCGACCTAGAATTCCTAACTCTCGTTGGTACTAGAAATCGTAGACAAACATTAAGTACAGGTTTAATATGTTCACAATTCTCCAATACATCTACTCTCGCAGGTAATGAATAAATTGCTCACCAATGTTCTTTCTAACAACCTAGCAACTCTCGCTGTCTAAGTTAAACCCAATATCATAAAATCAAGTGATCAATTCGATCTAAGCATTAAGAACAACAAAGGTGAAGACATTGATTTGAATAGCCTATTTGTGTTTAACCCTAAAGCTCATGAATTCCTTTGACAAACCTCAACCTAACTAAGAGATCTACTCAGACATAATTAAAGAAGAAGATAACAACGAGATTATAAAGTTCATCATAAAAACTTGAATAGATAACAAAAGCTGGATATAAACTTATAAGAACTTAATTAAAGCATAAATATAAGAACTGAAAGTAAAACTTAAAGCATAAACATATATATAAGAACTGAAAGTAAAACTTAAAGCATAAGCATAAATGTATAAAGCTTAAAAGAAACTAAATAAAACTTAATAAAAGCATAAACATAAAACTTAAAACTGAAGAGAGAGCAATGTTTAGAAGCTAGAGAAGAGAGGAGGAAGAAGATGGTGTGTTTTGAAGCATCAAGAGTGAGTTCATTATATAGGCCAAGGTGAAGGGGAGTAGGTGAGACGGGGAACGGTCGTTCTGATGGGAGAACGATCGTTCTCCATGGTCGATCGTAGTAGGTGAAGTAGGTGAAGTTGGGAAAGATCGTTCTGAGGGGAGAACGATCGTTCCGTAGTGCTTTTGTCGGTAGGGTTGGTGAAGTGTGGAACGGGCTGCATGGGATGGAACGATCGATCTTCGGTTTTTGTCGGCAAGGTTGGTGAAGAGGGGAATGATCGTTCTAGGTGGAGAATGATCGTTCTTCATGGTCGTTCCAGTCCAAGAACGGTCGTTCCTTTGCTTGTCCAGAACGATCGTTCTTCTTCGGAACGGTCGTTCTCTTGTGTTTGGTCCTTTTCTCGTTCTTCCGCATTAACTCGACTCGAACATGTCCGTAAACACCAAACTCCTTCGGAACTCCATGAAATCTGTAAAAAGACTCAAAACAATAGAAAAGACTCGAAAAACCAACGAAAGATGCAAATCAAAACTCAAACCGAATACTAAAAACGAATCAAAATATGTTAATAACACATAATATCAAGCACGGAGGGTCATAGATGGTGACAGGAGAGGCTCTGGAGTAAAAAGTCCGAGGAAGGGCAGTGATGGTGGGGACAAGAGAATTGATAGTATCCTGAAGATGGTGGAACATATTGGGTCTGATCTCAGAAGCTTGATCGAACGTTTTGACAAGGCTGAGTGTCGGGGAAGGGTTAGGAGGAGACTTGTGGTTAAGAAGCTTTCTTCACAGGGTGCAGGTAGTTACCGGCCGGGTAACAAGCATAAGAGGACTCGGGAAGTTAGTCCTATTTCGGATGGTGGTGAAAGCGTTGATGATAGCCATGATTTGCCTTTTATCAGCCTAAGAAATGCAACAGTTGATCCGATTGAACGACCTGAACGCACCGAGGTAGACCCTTGTACTTGTTTGTTTGTTTTTACAATTTATGGGAAGTCTTTTTTGTAGAAGATGTGTTTGTGTTTGCTGCTAACAAGTGTTTTAATTCAGATACAAAGGACTACTGGAAATGTTAGTGCTGAGCAGGAAGGTGTAATGGCGGATGTGGGTGGATCAGTTGTATGAACCGATGATGGCGGTGCTGGATCATTTCGTGTTGACCCGGATGACGTGGACATGACTGATCAGGTTGAGACGAAGAATGGCGAGGATGTGGATGATACTGAAAACATGAATTTTGTGGATATGGTTGACAGCAAAGGCCATGCGTTGGCTGGAGGTGTATTTCCAGTCGATTATGCTTGTGGGCCCAACTTACTCGGAATAATAGATTCTCCTGCGACTTTGGTTACGTCGAACGAGAATCCTCCAGAGGTTGTTCTGGACAAGAGAGCTTACGTAGATGAATACGTGAAAAAGAATGGAGTGGATCTCAGTGAGATGTCGCATGAAGAGAAGATTTGTTTGATTGGTCTTGTTGAGGAGCTGTGGGCGGGTGAAATGACCGCCAAGCATCAAGCCGTGGATATTGTCGGCGTGGATAATGTAAAAAACCGGGATGCAATGCTTGAGGGTGAATTGGGTGTGGAAAGGAAGGATGAGGAAGAGGAGACCGTAGACGATGTATGTAACCGTGTTATGGACGAGTTGAAGGTTTGATTTTGTGGATTCATTTTATGTTAGGAGTTGTTGATTGTAATGCTGTGTTAATGTATGTCATTTTTGTTTTTGATTTTCGTACGACATGGAGACTGATAAGGTTGGCGTGGATAATGGTAAAAACGTAGAGAGAGCTGAGGATGTGTTGGTCGAGGGTGGACTGGTGATGGAAAGAAAGGAAGAGGAAGAGGAGACCGTGGACGAGGTATGTAACCGCGTAGTGGATTACTTGAATATGTTTTTTGTGGATTCCTTTTATATTAGTAGTTGTGGATTTAGTTGAATGTGTTTTTTGTGGATTCATTTTATGTTAGTAGTTGTGGATTCAGTTGAATGTGTTTTTTGTGGATTCTTTTTATGTATGTTGTTGATCATTCTGTTATTTTTTGAAGGATGAGGAGAGGGATCTGGTTGAGTTGATCCATTTCTCTCATAGTACGGCGAGAGTCAAGTACACGCCTATGAAAAGGGAGATGTAGCTTTATAAGATGATGAAGGCGCGGCACGTAAACAGCTGCACGTTGGTCCCAACTTCCGTGGATCCTGATTTTGAGACATTCAAGTCGGCTTTGGGTGGAGTGGGTGATGCGTAATTTTTCCTTTTTTTTTTCTTTCTTCCTATGGTTGTCGTATGGTTCTGTTTGTTCTAATTTATCTTCTGTTGGATGGATTGGTAGACTACACATAACAGAAGGGAAGTTCGATGTTACGAACCAATTTTTCCTTGACCTTGCTGAGCCAAAGAAATGGGTTACAACACTGGTAAAGGCTTTTTTGGTAGACATGTCAGATGTAGTTTGACTGTTTTTGCTAAACCCAATTTTTGTTTTGGTGTAGCATATGGAGGTTTTGATTGATGTCCTTGGTGCTAGACATGCTGCTGTGTTAGGTGTCGAGCGTGCTTGTTTTGCTTCTCCATGGCTAACAAGTTACCTGCAAGGGAAAGAGCGCTCTTTCAAAGCTGCAAAAAATAAAGGACGGATAGTCGCAGATAAGAGGGTGAACGAGATTGTTGGGATGCCAGGAAAACTATGGGTAGAAGACGCGGACATGGTGTATGCGCCAATGAACTGGGGTGAGACTCAATGGGTTGGTTTATGCATCAATTTGGAGCTGTGGAACATAGAGATCTTAGATCCTTTCCCGACGCTGAAGGATGACCGTAAGGTGCAGCAGTACATGGAGCCTATTGTGTCGATGCTACCATATATAGTTCGTGAGCTTTGTCCACCTAAGGCTACGCAGACACATGGGCTTAAGCCTTTCATATGGAGTCGTGTAGCTGGTCTCTATGAAAACAGTCGTGCTGGTGATTACGGGCCTGTGTCAGTGAAGTTCATGGAGTTGCATGCTAATGGTGAAGGTGAAGCGGCTATGGGTGCTTTGACTGACGAGTTGGTGGACATATTCCGTAAGCAATATGCTATGGACATGTATAAGGCGTTGGTTGCGCCCCTCTACCTGGAGGATGAGTCTGTGTAATGGTGTTGTGGATGAAACTTTGTAGGTTTTTGTTGGGACGATAGTTGGATCCATGTGGATGGATAGCATCGGCGTAGTATGTAGTATGTAACTCCTCGTCGTCGATGTCGGACAACGTCGTTGTAGATGTGGCCGGGGCAGGTTGACCACACTGTGGGGAACCAGGGGAATGGTGGCCTGCTGTGGTAGTGGAAGAACCACCGTTAGAGTGTGTCCACTTGGATGTGGAGGACCGAGTGGCTGATTGTTGTCTATGAGTCGGATGAGATTGGGTGTGGTGATGTGGGTTGTGTCCACGAGAGTTGGTGGTTGCAGGTTGTCCACCTTGTGTCGAACCTGGTGGATGGGTGCCGGTTGTTCATGAGGGTGTAGAGGACCGATTGGCTGAGTGTTGTCAACGCGGAGATTGAGGTTGACTGTTGTGGGTGTGTGGCCGTCCATGTGGATAAGGTTTTCTGTTGATGTTTCCCGTATCCTCCTTCTTTGTTGGCTGGTCGCCTGTGACAATGAGATGGTCAAAAGTTACTGGTGCAGCTTATAACCTGCGTTGGTGTTATGTGTGGTCCGTTCACACCCCACATTATCTCAGCTGCGTTGGATCACGCGTATTCGTCTTCAAGCAGTGGCCCCCAGAAGTCGTTGTCGGACTTCATCTTCGTCGATTTCTCTAAGGAAGCTTTCGTCGGATAGATTATCTTCCTCGTCGCCGTCACTCAACCAAGTATCTTTTGCGTGTCTGGACTCGCTCCTAATCCTTTCTTCTTCTAACTCGACGTGATTAAGGATTTCTTCGAGTAGTGGGTGTAGAGAACAAAAGATGGCAAAAGATCCTTAAGATGACAAAGATATCCACCCACTACTCGAAGAACTTTGTGTTGAGAACAAAAGATGGCAAAGTTGAGGATGTAGTGGGTGTGCAGACGCCTGCTGTGGAGGGTGCTTCCACTGACGAAGTGGAGCCTCCGATGAAGACACTGTGTTGTTTGAGTGTCGGAGCAGGGGTGTTGAATCCAGAATAATTATCGTGGACCTCGCTCTCGCCTTTGTTGTGGAGGGTGCTTCCACTGACAATGTTGGGTGGGGGGAAGTTGACAAACAAATTCATGGTTTAGTGGATTTGTAAATGTCTGAAGAAATACTCAATGCCACCTTCGTTTGTTATAAGGACAGGGGGTGTGGTTAATCCGGTAGCGACGTCTTTGGTGTTAGGGGGCCAGTAGCTCAAAGAGAGGGCTGTCCGGTCATGGTTTTCACCAAAAAATTCTCTAAGAACATCCTTCTCCAGTTCGGCCATGGAATTGGAGACGGAAATGTGAACGACTCTGGACATGAGGACCTTGTCGACGATGAAATCCCAGTTCCCGAGAGGAGAGAGGCGCCATTCGCCGGGGATGACCAACGCGTCAGCAGACATCATGGTCCTGTATAATGACGATGAACAAAAATAGAAAACGGTTAACAGAGAGAGGAGTAAGAAGAGGAAGAACCAAACAAGGGTTTCGGGGGCAAGAAGAGTAATTGCAGCGGCTTACCTTGGATGGTGCAGAGAGGATGGTGTCGGAGGTTTCGTTGCAGGGAGGATGTGTGGTTTCCTCAGTAATTACAGTGATAGGTCCAAAAAGGTTCGAGATGCAAATAACAAGATATCTGCCACAAATGATATGGGCCGTGGATTTGATTTCATTTACTGCTATATCTATGGCTGAGGTTGAATGGTGAATCACATCGAAATGAAAAAGGGGGATCGATGGTTGGTTAAGCTCGAATGTGTGGTTGAGTTAGGCTGTAAGTGTGGTTACTTTCTTACACAAGTCAGAAGGGTAAAAAAGGAAGATAACATATTGAGATATCATCGATTTGTTCTTCAACAAATGACAGAAGTCCACAGAAGTATCCAACATTAATAAAGTACCTAAAAGTGTTATTGAGAACTTAAAATGTACCCATCTGTGTAATTATTTCTAAGAATTATAACATTATATTTTTGGATCTGTAAATATTATAGGTTTCACTATGAAACTTTCTAGTTGAGAAAAAGAAAGATAAAATGTGTAACAATATAATGTTATGGTAAAATTTTCTGTAAAAGACAAATTCTTCATTTTAGTTCAAATGTTAATATTTTTCTTTAACGCCAACAAAAAATGTTTTATTTAATTTGGATATAGATATTTCTGAAAAAACTCACATGTTTTAGAAGATGTACTTCTTGACACATGTATATTTTTATTAATATCTTTTAAAAAAATTATTACTTTTTTAAAAAAAATCTTAATTATTAATATTCACTAACCATATGTTTTTTTTTTCATCTGGTAGATTTTATATATAAAAGGGGAACAACATTACATTTTTAACCAGCCTATACCAAAAACCCGGTAACACTTAAGCAAACATTGCTTTCACCACAAAGCTAAAAACCCCGATAATTCAAATCACAACCTAAGCAACAACAAAGGAATTAGGTCTTTCACTAACAAAGAGATTCTCGAGCCAATCAGGATGCGAAGACGCAATATAAGATTACATAAAGCCATACTCAATCACACTTTGCAATCAAAGATGCTCCTCTGTTCGCTTCCACCTTTCTATTTGAAGACGCCATTCTGTCATTCCTTTAAGTGATCGAATGATTTCTGCTGCAAAATATCTTAACACAGGCCACTCTCGTGGCTTAAGGATCGCTTCCATGATATTCACTTCCTGAGATGCAAAAATTACTCTGTTAAGCTTGTGGGAGATCATACTTTCAATGGCCCACACAATTGCCATGAATTTTGCCTGGTCTTTGTCTCCTCTAAATTTGAAGGCTCTTCTGCTATGCAAGATCACCAAAACTTTGTCATTCCTTATGACCCATGCCACACCCAAAAGCTGTTTCGTCTTATCCTAAACATGACCAATGTTGCATTTGAGCCATAGAGGCAGAGGAGGTTCCGAAACACCCATTCTGCTTTCCACCGAGTTTTTATAACATTCTTCTTGCACACGACCAACTTGTTGAGCCAGGAACCACCTGGCTGCATCATCCTTAATTTTCTGAGCCGAGAGCATAGGACAGAACCTTTTCCCTTCAATAACAAAACTGTTCCGATTCTTCCATATTTGCTAAAGAATCCACAGATAGCATCTTCTCGTTTCACTTGGCAATTCGAACCTCTTGCTGGACATTATGAGATAGTTGATATTCGCAAATATTGAGTCATTATCAAAACCGCCTGCAGGATTCGGAAAACCCGACAGAGCCCACGTTTGCCTAGCAAGAGAACAACTGAAGAGGACGTCTCCTTCACCTCCACAAACCTGACACCGGCTGTCAACTTTCATACCTCTCGCTCTAATATTATCAGCAACAGAGAGAGCTCCACACAGAGCTTTCCACAAAAAACACCTGATCTTTGGGGCAGTTTGCACTTTCCACACTGCCTCCTTCAAAACATTGGTTGATGGCAACTGGTTAAACTCCTGAATAGCCTCCTGCATGTTTAGTTGACAGACTAACTAATAACCTGACTTGACAGAATAAGCCCTGAAAGATTATGAAGCCAAAACCATGAGTCCGCTGATTCCACTACTGGTCTGATCTTTCGGATCATTAAAACATCTTGAGGAACGAAAATCTCTTGGAGCTTATCAATTTTCCAATCTCTGTTTTCAAAATCAAGCAAATCAGAAACTAGAAGATTAACATTGAATGTTCTGTTCTTTATCCAGGGGACCCTCATGATCCTATCTTTCAACCATGGGTCAATCCAGACTCTAATAGCAGCCCTGTTTCCGACTGAGCGACCGAGACTTTCAAAAAGCAGTGATGAAGGAGATTTCCTCCACGCGAAGGAATGGCGACTTCCCATAATCGCATCAACGAAATTCTCTTGAACAAAATATCTACTCCTCACTAACCATATGTTATATTATTGAAAATATGATTAGACATATATATTATTAAGATATTATTATAGGTAATCATCATATATAATATACTATGTCCAAAATATTACTCAGAGAGAAGAGAGAGAGGGCAAATTGCTATCTAGTTTTCTTTTTGGATTTAAATTAATATTACATTCAACCAAAAAAAAAAAAAAAACTAACTAAACCGATCTTTGAAGTTTGAATCATAGATAGTAAACCGATCCGAAGTGAACATAACATGGTACATACTATTTTGTTATCCGTTCTGAAAAATCTAGTCTTTAAAGCGCTGTCACAGTTTCTCTTATCTGTTCAACATTTGGTCTCTTCTTTCTTCTCCATCTCCACTCGATGGGGACTCTCACGAGCGTCGCTTTTGCAGCGGCGATTAACATCAGATTCCGATCATTTCATTGCAATCTCCGGGATAAGATTAAGACACCAGTGCCCAAGGTTACTACATCACTGAGAGAGAGATACTGTTTCTCTTGCACAGAGGATTATCAAAGATTTAGGGCTGTAAAGTGTTTAGGCAATGATCAAAACGGAGAAAACGGAGACACCAATCCTTCGGTTGTTAGAGACTCAACTGTTAAAACGGCTTCGCGTGAAGAAGAAGAAGAAGAAGAAGAAGAAGAAGAAACAGACGAGAGAAGTAGCATTAGTAGCAACGAGTTCGGTTCCGACAAGACTCCTTCTGTTTCTTCAAGGGTAAAGACTATTCCTTTTTGTCCTGATTTCAATTGTAAGAATGAGATTCCTCAAGTTTCAGTTCTGTTCTTGCCAGAGTGATTCCTGGGTTTAATCAAATAACACTTCCTCATTGATCATCACGTTTCAATTGTTAGAATGAGTCTACTGTTCCTTGAGTTTTAGTTTGTTCTTGTCACCATTTCCTGGGTTTAATCAATAAAACTTACTCATGAACCCTCCTTTGCAAAAGGCTATAGCTTCTCTACTTGTGGTTATGGTTGAGGTTTGTTCAGAACAATTTGTTTGATGGAAACTTGAAAATTTTGGATTAGGAGAAAAAAAGGAAGTATGAAAGATTCACTAATTGCCTTAAAGTTCCATTTCAAAATGCTTCCTGGTTGTATGTTGGTTGTTAGTATCAATCTCTTGAACCTTGTGTTACTAAAGAGTAGAAGTTTGCGCCTTTTGTCTCAGCCACCAACTGAATCGCCTATTGATCCGACATACAGCAGCTTCCAAATAGACTCGTTCAAGCTGATGGAGCTTCTTGGACCTGAGAGAGTAGATCCTGCAGACGTCAAGCTAATAAAGGACAACATTTTCGGCTACTCGACATTTTGGGTGACCAAAGAAGAACCCTTTGGGGATCTCGGAGAGGGCATCCTCTTTCTTGGGAACTTGAGAGGAAAAAGGGAAGATGTTTTTGCAAAACTTCAAAGAAAACTAGCAGAGCTTGCTGGAGATAAGTATAATTTGTTCATGATTGAGGAACCGAACTCGGAAGGACCAGATCCACGTGGTGGCGCACGTGTTAGCTTTGGTTTGCTTCGTAAAGAAGTCTCGGAGCCAGGACCAACAACGCTCTGGCAGTATGTGATTGCTTTCATTTTGTTTCTTCTGACCATTGGTTCCTCTGTCGAGCTAGGCATTGCTTCTCAGGTAAACAGCAATACATCATCATGTCATTGATCTCAACTATGGTCAAATTAATGGAATGATGATAGTTTCTTGATTTAACAGATTAATCGTTTACCTCCTGAGGTGGTAAAGTATTTCACCGATCCAAATGCTGTTGAACCACCTGATATGGAGCTTCTTTATCCATTTGTAGACTCTGCATTGCCTTTGGCATACGGTGTCTTGGGAATTCTTTTGTTTCATGTAAGTTACAGCTTGGTTATGTTACTTTCATAGTCATATAAAGCTTCCTTGGTGGAATAATAAACTTTACTATACTGGTGAGATCTAGTTTTCTTATTTTCTCGCTCGTTACTTCGTTTATTTGCAGGAATTAGGGCACTTTCTTGCTGCAGTTCCAAAGAAAGTAAAGCTTAGCATTCCGTACTTCATTCCAAACATTACACTTGGAAGCTTTGGTGCAATCACACAGGTGATCATGCCCTGTTGCTACTCTTTCATGTTCAGGGAGCTTGTCTCATGTAATTCACATCTAGAAGAAGACAACTTTACTTAAATGCATACTTCTCTACTTAGAATGTCTACTTTTCTTTTGATGACGAGCTGAACATGTTGAAGTGTTTTGAGGGGCAAGACTATTATTGGCTAATGTAGTAGCGCCGTTCACTTGATTTGTACAGTTCAAGTCAATTCTTCCCGACCGGAGTACAAAAGTTGACATTTCGCTAGCTGGTCCATTCGCTGGAGCTGCACTCTCAGTGTCCATGTTTGCTGTTGGTCTGTTCCTATCAACTAACCCGGATGCAGCTAGCGATCTGGTTCAGGTTCCCAGCATGCTTTTCCAAGGTTCATTACTCCTTGGACTCATCAGCAGAGCAACTCTGGGATCCGCGTAAGCTCTCCACAGCTAGCGACTGTTCAACCTAGACGAAAGTTTTTAACTCCAACATCCGTTTCTATTGATTGCAGAGCTATGCATGCTGCAACAGTTTCAATCCACCCGCTTGTTATTGCTGGATGGTAACGTCTAATGATCTTGACTCATACCCTATTCATATATCAAAAACTGCGACAATTTTTCGCTTACGTTAAATTGTTAGGTGCGGCTTAACAACGACGGCTTTTAATATGCTTCCTGTTGGATGTTTGGATGGAGGAAGAGCTGTACAGGTACTTCTCTTATCTATGGAACGGTGTACATTCTATTTGAGAACTAGGAGATGAAATTGTTGTCACAAAATGTGAAAAGAACCAAAGTGTATCTTGTTACTAGATCGTGCTGCAGTTGATTCAAGTGTGTGCTAAGAACTGAGACATATAGTTATGGCTCTCGTGCAGGGCGCATTTGGGAAAAATGCACTATTTACATTTGGTTTGTCAACCTATGTAATGCTTGGACTAAGAGTGGTATGTTATCAACTGTTCCGAGCCATGTTCTGGTCTTCATATATTTATCTGCCCTTGCATGTTTCTACTTTTCAGCTCGGAGGCCCTTTGGCACTTCCTTGGGGACTCTACGTGCTAATTTGCCAGGTACAGAGAATTTCTGAACTCTGCAACTTCCAACAATGCGAGTCAGCTTTACAAAGATGTTTCTAAATGAGTTACATTGGTTTTGAACAGAGAACACCTGAGAAACCGTGTCTGAACGATGTGACCGAGGTTGGGACATGGAGGAAGGCCCTTGTCGCGACTGCAATTATCCTGGTGGTTTTGACGCTGTTGCCTGTATGGGACGAACTCGCAGAAGAAGTAGGCATAGGGCTTGTAACTACATTTTGATGTTTATGTCTTTGTGTATGTAAGCAGATGTCATAGTTAGGGCCAAGCGGATGCAACTTTTTTTGCTTATTTTGGCATTATTTAGATTGCCATATATACGGAGTCATGTCTGTACACTTGTAAGCTGATGAAGAAGAAATTTATACTTCTCACTTGTGCTTTTGCTACACATTATACACATGTGTAAAAGGAGATGACAGAGAGTAGCATTTTAATACTTGGAAAATTAAGATTAATCAGAGTTGTACAAAACATAACATATTCTCCTTCTAGAGTTTGCTTCTACTTGCAATTGCAACAAAGATGAGATTGGTCTCGTCGGTACCAAAGAAGATGTCATTGCCACCTACGAGAATCAATAATCATAAGTTCATGCAAATCTCTGTAATAGCTACACATGCATGAAAAAACTAAAGCAATACCTTGTCAAAGGTACGAGTGATACTAGTGTGATTGTGGTAGGAGCCTGCAGGTAGGGCAATACCATTTCCCTTTGAATCTGGTCTCGGGTGTGAGGCCAACGCATGTATAGTGAAACCATTCACCTCCTTGACACTATCAAAACGATCACATAGTTTCGTAATAACTAAGCACGAATTAGGTTTTTTATAAAAGTAAGATGCCAAGAGAAGAGACTCACATTCTTCTCATTGTCACAAGCAATCATGTCTCCAAAGGACACCTGAACAAGTAACAAGCGTTAATCAAAGCCAAACAACAAGATGAGAAACACAAAGCTTTTTGTGTATTGAGGACCTGATGGCAAACACAGTAGGTCGGTTCGTTTGGATCGATAGGCTGCTCATCAATAGGTGTGAAGTCTTTCCGATGGCTTCCTGGAGGAGGCATGAGCTCGAAATCCCTGTCACGATCCCATTCTCGATCTCTGTAATCAATCTTCTTAGGCTGAGGTGTGCCATAGAAAGACTTACGCTTCTCCTGCTTAGGAATTATAGGTAGTGGAGGAAGAAGAGAGGGCTCGTCTGGTGGAATTTTTCCCTCTGATATAGAAAAAAAAACGTATGAGAAATACATTGAACAGGTTTAACTTGTTCATTTATAACATTAATCACTAGAAAGAAATGGAAGTAAGGCCATATATATGATTTAACACGATGCAAGATGAGCGTTTTGAGTTTCTGTAAAGCTCTCTGCACTGAAGTCGCTCTAGAAGAAGTTTACAAGAGACTGTAATTAAGTAAAGAGCCCAAAGATTATAAGTAAACATAACCCTTTAAAACAAAGATTCCAACACTTGGCCTAACTCTTTGCTTACCAACCGAGTAATCTCAACCAATCCATCTCAGATTGATTCACATATTTGGAACAAGTTGAGTGAATATGAAAAGACATAGTTCTTATCAAATCAAACATGAGAAGACATGGCATACCTTGCTTTAAATCTTCAGAAAAATTATTCAGATCTTCATCAAGTCGTTTAACATGACTGTCTATCTGCAATCGGAATAAACATAATCGGCTGAAACATCCAATGGGAGTTGTATTCAAGATTCTGATTGGAATTCAAACTCTAATATCATTTCAAGACAGTAGAGATCACATAAGGTCCTTATAGATATACATCCATTACATGAGAATGTTCCTGAGACAGCAAAAGGAAGACTCGAACGGAAATAAAGAACTTACAAGATCATAGGCTTGTCGGGCCAATAAGACCTTCTCTGTACACAAACTCAAAGCATTTTCTTGGCTAGACTCAATCTCTTTACGCATTTTCTCAATCGTTTCGTCATCATCAAGACCACCAAGACCATTGTTGTAATGATTATTGCCCTTCTTGGAACTCTGTGAAGCAATCCCTAAGCAATACTTAGTTTGCTGTCTTGTCTGGTTGATAAGCGCTTTTCAAAAACAAGAACAAGAAAGAAACAAATCATCAATTTTTTCAAGAAAAGGAAAAAAAAAACAAAGAAAAGAGGAAAAATAATTTTTACATTGAGATCTCTCGTCTAATTCTCGAACTGTGTTTAGCAATCTTTGAAGCTCTGCAGGGAAAGTGCTTGCATCTACAAAGAAAATTTTGAAAAAATTAAACCCTAAATCGAAAGTAAATTAACAAAATGGAGAGAGAGAGAGAGAGGGTTTATCGATCTTACACTCGAGGTAATCATCAACGTAAACTCCAGTTCTCGCTATTGCCATCTTTGTTAAAGTTTATTGCTTTTGAATCCTAACCTCTCTTCTTGCTCCAAACGAGGGATTCCCTAAAATCAATTCAGTTCTTCGTGTTTTGGGTTTGAAAAAATCAAACCTTTCTTGTCCCAAAGAGGAGCCTTGGTCAATTTCGGTTTACTTTAAATTTTCTGGGTTGCCAAATCGGTCTGATTAAATCGCGGTTCGGATTTTAATTTTGACCTTTTTTTCACATACGTTCTGAATTTTTGGCCTATAACACGTACATGTACATCATTGATTTATGAGCTGAAGACTATATGGATAAACTCATCAAACAATTATAAGAAAAATATGTATTATGTAACCATTGATTTTTTCAGCCAAACAAAGTGATTTATTCATAAATGATGCAAAAAAAAAACTATGAAAATATAAGTAGATATCATCACGAAAACTAAAGTAAAGAGATCTCTTCAATAAAAGATTTTTGAATTTAAAATCAATAAGAAAACTCTAATCTAATATTTAAGTAACGCAAATTTATGGGTTTTTTTCGAAGGTTGTATCAACACAAGAGGTATAAATCATTGACCGTTTATTATTAATTTTGAGGAAAAGAATAGAAATTTCCAGTTTCAGCATGTGTCCTCGCCTCCTCGGTCTATGATCTTGGCTGAGGCCTAGGTACTCTGCCTTAGTTAGTGGTTTCATATTTTCGATTCGAGGTGGTTTGGCCTGAGTTTGGGGACTTATCTCTCCACAACCTTTTCTTTAAAATCATACATATACAGCTTCAATAAAACCGATATATCTCTCCAACTAAAATTCACTAAATGATTTAAAAGTAATTTCATAGGAAACTAAACTCAACAGGTTTCATCTCCACCAAGAATCATCCAAAGAGAAATCTAAGATACTCCATATCCTAGGGTAGACTTTTGATATATCGGTTTCACCTAATTAACTTAAAAACATGCATAGATCATAATGTACTCCTATTTTTTTTTTCCTTTTGAATCCGTTTGGATGATTATAACTTCATAAGTAGACAAATTGATTTGTATACTGCTGAAGTAGGAGCACATATTACATACACTATAAGAATATAAGCGATTTCCAATGTAAAAATATGTTAATCCGTTAGAAAATCCATTCAAAACAGATATTTCCAACGCACTTTCAACAAAAACTATTTGTTGCTTTGAGATAGTTGAAAAATTAAAATGGTTGGAAAGTCGTTGGAAATTACCAGTTTTTGTTGCTTTGAGATAGTTGAAAAATTAAAATGGTTGGAAAGTCGTTGGAAAGTCGTTGGAAATTACCAACGACTTTCCAAAGGATTATTTCCAACGGACTTCAACAGATTTTTCCAACAGATTTTCAACGGATTTTTTACGGATTATTTCCAACAAAATTCCAACAATGTTCCGATGGATTTCCAACGAGTTTCTAACAAATTATTTCAACACTGTTTCTAACAATTTCCCAATTAAATATTTGTTTTCATTGTTATTGATTTAATATATTTAAAATTGTAATATTTAATAGAAATAAAATTAATAATTAATAATTAAACAAAAGTTGAAAACTAAAACATCAAATACAACTAATTGAAATGGTTCAATACAACAAATAGAACCAAACTATTCTTCAGTCTAGATTTAATCCACATGATAGCTTTAGTGATGCCGATAAAACCCTTCAAATTGTATCTGATTCGACTTTCTCTATCATAATCATTTTCCTTAAATTCCCTATATGTTTCCCTGAAGAAATAAGCAATTTAGGTGGTCACAATAACACACATGCATAATGGAATAAAAAGCAACCAAGCGATCAGAACTCCAATCGGAAAATATGGTCACATTTTAGTTTTTTGTCCCTTTGTTGCTTTCAGAATATGTTTTTTTTTTTTTTTAACTTGAATTTCATTACTTTAATCCTTGAAATATTACAAAGTAGAAGCAAAGAAAGCAGAAATTGAAACGATACTTATAAATAACAACAACAACAATTATCAAGTAGAAAACGCTTCACTCCAAGTGTGACACAAAGGGGTTATCGACGGGAGGTTTCGCTGGGCACGCGTTAGGGAATCAAGACGAAAGCGCATGATCTGGCGGAGGTCGGCAATGATTGCATTATAGGAGCGAACTGTGGTTGAGTGCAGCCTTGAGTTTCTCTCTTTCCAAATAAGATAAACGACTCCTTGGAAGAGTAGCTTAATAATCACATTTATGTTATTGCTTCTTGTCGGATTTTTCATCCAAATTAGACCTTCAATGAACAGAGCTGGAGGATTAAGATGGAACTTTGAATAGAAGAAAGACCATACCCTTTTGCTGAAATCACAATCGAAAAATAGATGTTGCAGTGATTCATTTTCCGAGTTGCAGAGTAAACAAGCTGGAGGTACCTCCAGCCCCCATGAAGTTAGTTTGTCACGAGTGGGCAGTCTATCACGAGCAGCGATCCAAGTAAGGAAAGCATGTTTAGGGATGTGTCCTCTGAACCAGACTGATTCAAACCACGCCACCTGCTGTTGTTGGGGTTGTAGGGAATCCCATGTATCTTTTGCAGAGAAATAATTTTTTGGTTGCATCAGCCCCGGCTTCCAAAGAAAAGAATCATCCTCCTGACACTGAACGATTTGGTTAGCATTAGGCAATAGATTTCTGAGAGAAGCGATGATTGGGTTTCGACTTTGACTTCTGGAAATCCACCAGTCATCGTTTGTAATGGCGTCTGCAACTGAGGAAAGTAGTGGTAATCCTGTAATCCGAGGGGCGACTGAGCCGAGAGAATCAATCAAGGGTCCATTATCTGTCCAATTGTCAAGCCAGAACTTAGCTGTAATACCACTTCCCACTTCACACACAATAAAAGGTTTTGCCATGTTTCTGAGTTTGCACATGCACTTCCAAATCCAACTCCCAGCTGCTGAGGAATTAAGTTCCCAAAAATTTCGATTGCCAATCAAGTTGATCCTAATCCAAGACACCCAAAGAGAATTGTGGGCTGAATGGATGAGCCAGATTTGTTTTAAGACAAGTACCTTGTTCCAAAGTGAGAAATTTCGTATTCCAAGGCCCCCTACTTCCTTTGGAGAACAAACAGATTCCCACGATACCTTAGCCTTCCTTGCGGAGCCTAAGATTCCCTTCCAGAGAAAAGCTGAACAAAGTTGTTCCAGTGCTTTGATGCAGCCATTAGGTAGGAGAAAAACTGATTGCCAGAACGAAATTATGGGGATTATCACCGTACGAATGAGAACGAGACGACCAGCGAAGGATAGATGTTTAACTGACCATTTTGAGAATCGCAAGCACAGTTTATCAATCAGAGGTTGGTAGTCTTGTCGACGCAGTTTCCTTGTAGTAAGTGGGACACCCAAATAACGGACAGGTAACTCGCCCATTGTCATTCCCAAACGCGACGCCGTAATTCTGCTACGAGTAGAGGGACCTCCATCCAAGAACAAAACTGATTTTTGTATGTTAAGACGCAAACCTGAGCCTATTTTGAACGTTTCCAAGATGTCCAAAATGCCAAAACCCGACTCTTCTGAGCCATTAAAGAAGATGAGGACGTCATCTGCGAAGCTAAGGTGGGTAATCAGAGGCGCCGAGCATAGCGGATGAGGAATGTATTTATTCATCACAACCCCTGTGTCCAAGTCCTTCGAGAGAATATCCATAGCAAGAAGGAACAACATGGAGGACAATGGATCCCCTTGTCTAACCCCTTTCCTACCATCAAAGTAGCCCGTTAGCTCACCATTGATAGCAACACTGTATGAGGGAGTACAAACACACTGCTTGATCCACTGAATGAACTTTGATGGGAGATCGAAAGCGGAAAGGATGTTGAATAAGAAGTCCCAATTTAGGTTATCGTAAGCTTTGGTGAGATCAATTTGTAGACATCCACGCCTAGTTGGCCCTTTTTGATGGAAGTTTGGCACCAATTCTGAAGCGAGCAGGACATTTTCACACAGATAGCGACCCTCCATAAACCCTACTTGATTCAGCTGAATCACTTTAGGCATAATTAACTTTAGTCTCTTCTTCAGGAGGCGAGCAATAAGCTTGTAGATTGTGTTGCATAGAGAGACCGGTCTGAATTGATTAAGCGATTCTGCACCCTGGCATTTCGGTATCAAAGCTAGTGTCGTTGAGTTAAATCTTTTCAGTAGGCGAGAGCTGGTAAAGAACTCTTTCACTGCTGCGACAGTATCATTCCCAACCACCGACCAAGAATCCACAAAGAACTCTTTAGTAAACCCATCAGGCCCAGGTGCCTTATTGTTTGGCAGCTTGAAAAGTGTCGTGATGATTTCCTCATCAGAAGGAATGGTCGTAAGGAGATTTCCCAACTCAGATGAACAACGGAAGGAGTGGGAGGCCTTAACACGATCCATCGAGTATGCCTGTACTGAATCATCTACCGTGCCTAGGAGATTGGAGAAAAAGGCAGTGGCCATACCTTTGATTTGACCCTCATTATCAACTCTTGTGCCATCATCTCGTTTCAAGTAATGAATAGTATTTTTTTGCTTGATTAGAAATGGATGCTCTGTGATAGAAACTTGTATTCGAATCCCCATCTTTGTACCATCTTATTCTCGACTTGGCTTTATAGAAGTCCTTCTGAGCTTTAGCAAAAAAGTTCCACTTCTTGCGAGCCTCTAATTCCTCTCTAAAAAGAGCCTCAGTTGGTGACACAAGTAAGGTTGATTGGACGTTTTCGAGGTACGATAGTGCCTCAGCTGTTCTCTGTTGAATATTGCCAAAGCCTTCTTTGTTGAGCATTTTGCAACAGATCTTTGCCGCTTTAAGTTTCTGACCCAAGGTGAACATCTGAGATCCCACAGCAACAGGGAGATTCCAAGCCTTATCCATCTCTAACTTAAAGCGAGAATGAGTTGAAAAGAAAGAGAAATACTTAAAACTCGGTCGCTTACCTCTCCATCCTGACTCTAAGCTTACCAAACATGGTGAATGATCAGACGTGGCCGGAGGATCAAAAGCCGAGATGAGAACACAAATGAATTTACTATGGTTGGAAAACATACTCAATCCTTAAAAAATTAACTAGAATTAGTTAAACAATCTTATTTTCTCCAACCAATTTCTATCACTCCATAAAACAAACACGTTTCTTATCCAACTCCAGGACATATACACTAGCAGTTTTCTTATATACATTAAACGGATGAAAAAGCAACCAACGAAATGACACAAAAGAAATATGTCATAAAGCTTACCTCAGCCCAAATCCATTCGACAGTTTATATAGTTTCAACAGTGTACAATCCGCGAAGTGTCTCAGCACCAAAAAGAATTGCATCACTTCCTACAAAAAAAAAAGATTGGACAGAAATTCAAGTTGTAAAAGCACAAAAAAGAAACATACTATCAACAAAACGGGTAAAAATAGCTGGCTTTCCAGCCATATTGCACTTGTAAAAGAGCCGCCTATAAGCAATCAAATATATCACATATATATTACATATTTCATAAACATATTACCAGCTGTTAAAATAACAATACAAATTGAAAGACTGATAAAGTAGTCACACATGGTTACAGACTACTAAAACAGTTGAGCATTAGTGGTACAAGATTGCATTAGCATTCTTGTGTAGATGTTAAGAGTACCCAATATAAAATGATGTAAAACCAATACTACATATGTCTTATCCATGCAGTTAAACTAGTGTAGCAGCCAATACTACATATGTCTTATCTATCATGGACAAGGTTCGCACAATCAAATTATCTCATGATTGAGAAGATGTTAAGAGTATCCAATATAAAATGATGTAAAACCAAGTGATCTCCCATACTTGATTTTTACCAGAGCCGGCCCTGAGAATTTAGAGACTAGAAGCAAAAAATAAATGATTATTTTCTGATAACAAGGTGAAAAAAATTAAAATTAGAATGAGGGCTATAGGAGAATCGAACCTGGTTGGAGAAGTGAAGACATTCTATGTGAGTTTACCACTAGACTGAAAGAAACTTCTGAGATTTTGTGGCCGAAAATTGTTTATTAAATCTTCGGCCGGAAGCATGGGATTCCTTCGCTTGGCCCAAGGGACTTTGCAAATACGATGATGTAAAAGTGGATAAACCTTTGAAGGAGTTGATGCAATGGTTGGAGCTCTGTTTGAAACAAAAACAAGATCAGATGCATCTGAAATCATATACGTCAGTCCTCTAAAAAGCCACGTCCAAGAATCTTCATTTTTCGAGTCCCCTATCCCAAATGTTGGAGGGTACAAGTGATAATTTTCATCTTGTGCACTAGCTCATAGTAAAATTCCTTTCCGTTTTCCCTTTAGAAATGTATCATCTACAACAATCACTCTTCTCATAAAAGAAGAACTCTTTGCTGATGGACCAAAAGTAACAAATGTGTATTTAAACTTTCCAACAACAACCATCTCGAGATAAGTTAACAATCCATGGCTTTTCTTTCTAACTTTGAACAACCATTTTGATAGGTTGTAATAACTGTCATCAGAAGTCTCTTTAATCAAATTTTGAATTTTCTCTTTCACTCTCCAAGATTATTAATCAAATTTTAATACACCATGTTGTATTATGACTTGCTCAATAATCTGTTTTGGTTTATGTCCATCTTTTTTCACCATAGTCGCTTTCTAAACAACTTGGCAATTTTTCACCTATGAATGGCAATTCTATGAGTTGTGATGAAAATGTGCCTATGAACATATTTCTCCACCACGGAAAAATCAGAAAAAGGGAGCTTTGTTGCAAACATTCTCCAAGTACATTTCTGCAACCTAATACCACTCTTATCTTGTTTGACAAGAGAGATCCAAACACAAACTTCTACTCTAATGTCTATTTTCTCAGCTTAAACATCAGCTCTCTTTTATTCTTAAAATATCTATTCACATATATATCACTAGTCCTTCTAGTGGAAGGTGAAAATCCTATATAAAAGCTATTTTAAATTATTCTATCTTTACTGTAATTTATTTATTACGTTTGAAGTGGATCCGATTAAATGGTATTAAATGTTGTTTTGGTTAATTAAATATAATGGTGCAATAAATTTTATATACATTAATAAATATTATTTTGAGCCATCTCACTCCTTAATGTTATTATCAAAACTATATTTAGTGCTATTCTAGAATGTTTTTTTATCTTTTCTTTTGTCAACTAAATAAATATAAATGTATATAGAATTCTTTTTAAAATCACATAGAATAAAATATTTTTTTTTATAAAACATCTTAAATAGACATAGACAGAGAATATAGCTTTCCAGTGAAATTGCAAAAAGCGAATTTATAATCATTAGATATTAATAATCTAAAATACATAGTATTTAATAATGCATTACAAATTAAATGCAGTACCACGTTTTTTTTTCAACAAATGCAGTACCACGCTTTTTTTTATCAACAAACACAGTACCATGCTTAATAAATTAATTTAAAAGTTGAATAAATAGCCAAAATTGACCATTAATTTCAAACCTGGAAAATCAAGCAACGGACCTTTTTAATTAATAAATCTTAAAGAAAACGAGAGCATAAAAAACAATAGAATATTAGCCGCCGACGGCAATAAACCAAACCAATCCACGTTAGCTCTTACCTCATTTTCGCTAACACTTTTTGTTCTCTTTCTTTCCCAACGTACAACGAAGACTCTTGACTCTGTACCTCTCATCTCCTTCTCTCTCTTATTACATCGATTCGATTCCATCTTTATTAATATTCGTATGTCTTTGTCCAACTTCGAGAACCCCTTTGTAATTCAAGAAGCGGTTGAGTTTTCTTGAAATTTGTTGTTTTTTTTTCTTCTTCTGTTCTCTTCCTGAGATTTCGTTCTTTTCTACAAGAAACCTTGACCAGGTGTGTCTTCTTTTGATTTTGTCTTCTTACAGATCTCGATTTACTGTTCTTTCTTGAGAAAACCCATGTTTCTTGGGCTGAATTTGGTGTTTAATAGAAGAGCTTATGAGAATCAATTACACAACAAAGAGGGTGTCTTTTTTTTATGTCTTTGTTCATAGGTGACATAAGGGTTTTGTGATTTAAAGATAAAAGTTGACATCTTTAGGGTAATTGATGCAATCTGAAGTTTAAAGGTTTGAGCTTTTTTTTCAGGTTTCTATTGAGGGAGAAACGAAATGTCAGGATCACAGAGTAGTTTAAGAAGGTATCTTGGAGCTATCAAAGATACAACAACAGTTTCATTAGCAAAAGTCAATAGTGATTACAAGGTAAAAGGAAGAAAAAAAACTCTCTTATTAAGTGAGAATCGGTTTTTGTCTGTTTTTTTTATAAGCTTATCAATGGTTTTTTTTTTTTTCAGGAATTGGATATTGCGATTGTGAAGGCTACGAATCATGTGGAGCGTCCTTCGAAAGAAAGATACATCAGAGGTGGGTAGTATCATCAGATGGTTAGTGTCTTTGTTTTATTTGCGTGCTTGATCTCTTCAGACCAAAGGTGTATGAACAAGTTGTTGTGTCTTTGTGCAGCTATTTTCATGGCTATTTCTGCAACAAGGCCTCGTGCAGATGTTGCATATTGCATCCATGCTCTTGCTAGGCGGTTATCAAAAACACATAACTGGGCGGTATTGTTCTCATTGCTTTGTTCTTTGGTAGTATTTTTGTAGATTTACTTATTAGAAATGTGAAAACAACTGGCTTTGTTAGTTTGTTAGATGTGTAAGATCTATTACAACTTGTTTAATTGTCTTTCTGTAAAATGTTCTTGATTTTATGTTTTAGAACTTGCTGATGATGATTCTTGTGTTTGCTCAGGTTGCACTGAAAACTCTTATTGTTATTCACCGTGCCTTGAGGGAAGTGGACCAGACGTTTCATGAGGAAGTTATTAATTATAGCAGAAGCAGGACTCATATGCTTAACATGTCTCATTTCAAAGATGATTCAAGTCCCAATGGTACTAGTGTCGTTTTATAGTTTGTTGAATGTTTTGTGTAGAGGAAGCTCTTTGGTTCACTTATCTTTTCTTTAACACTCGTTTTCAGCATGGGTTTACTCTACTTGGGTCCGTTTCTATGCTCTATTCTTGGAGGAGCGGTTAGAGTGTTTCCGTGTTTTGAAGTACGATGTTGAGATTGACCCACCAGTAAGTTTCTGTTTCTCAACTCTTTATGAAATCTCAGAGTTTTCTTTCATTACAGAAATCAAAAGCATAATCTGATAAATACAGAGAACCAAAGAGTTGGACACTCCTGATTTGCTCGAACAACTTCCAGCATTACAAGAACTTCTGTTCCGTGTTCTTGATTGTCAGGTGATAAGCGTCTACTAATACTTCAGTTGTCTTTTGAGTTGATTCTGTTACCAATGGGCGTTAGTTTTGTATCTCTTTCACACTCATTAAACAAGAAATGAACATTGAGTGTATCTTTTTGCAGCCAGAAGGAGCAGCAGTTCAAAACCATATTATACAATTGGCACTCTCAATGGTATGCTCGTTAATTGCTACTTCTTGATTAAATTTGTGTAACAGCATTTCTCATTTTCAATCTACCTCTCTGACCAACTAGGTTGTAACTGAGAGCACTAAAATCTACCAAGCACTGACAGATGGCATTGACAATTTGGTTGATAAGGTACTCAAAAGCTTCACACTTTCTGAATATATTGTTTTTTATTTTGCCTTTCCTGACTTATTCAACACTGTTGACAGTTCTTCGAGATGCAACGGAGCGATGCTCTTAAGGCGTTGGATATGTACAGAAGGGCGGTAAAACAGGTACAAACAAACTCTAACTGATATGTTGGTTTCTTCTTTTATGCTTGTTTGGCATAAGGACCACTTCATAGTTGGTTTTATTGGTGTCTCTCAGGCAGAGAGGCTTTCTGAATTTTTCGAAGTTTGCAAAAGTGTTTATGTTGGACGTGGAGATAGGTTTGTAAAGATTGAGCAGGTTGGTTTTTTGCATACATGTGTGGAATATTAGTTAAGTTTAATTTATGCGAGCTTTGTCATCACCATCAATTTTGTTTTGTGAAGCCTCCCACTTCTTTTCTACAAGCAATGGAAGAGTATGTGAAAGAAGCACCATTAGCAGCAGGGGCCAAGAAGGAGCAGGTACGAGAGTATTTTCGTTGTTTGTTTCTTGGTATGTGACTTAAGTTGCTATTAACAATTACTGTTATGAAAGGATACGAAAGGCACAGGATATGAATTTAGCACTTATATCAAAAGTCGGATGGCGAATTATGCATGACAAAAGCACTCTCTGGGCTACGATTCTGCGGAGTAAATATAAAGTTGGTGAAATTACTGATAATTCATGGCTCCTTCCGAAGACGTCGTGGTCATCTACTTGGAGGAGCATAGGGGTTGGACTGAACAAAGTGATTCGCAGAGGTGTTACATGGATTTTGGGAGATGGTAGACAGGCGCTGTTTTGGAAAGCTAAATGGTTAATGGGCGAGGCACTCATAGACTCAGTAGTGGGGACTGATCCACCGGACTATGAAACTATCACAGCTAGAGAACTTTGGAGAGATGATGGGGGTTGGAGGTTTGATTTGATCGTCCCGCATCTTACTCAAGATCGTGTTTTACAATTATCGGCTGTAGCTCTGGATACGGTGACTGGGGCAAGGGATCGGATATCATGGGGAGAGAGCGAAAATGGCTGTTTCTCTGTTAAAACGGCGTACGCCTTGTTAACAAGGAACGATACCCCGAGGTTGATGATGGTAAAGTTCTATAGGAGGATATGGCGAGCTGTAATCCCAGAACGTGTGCGTACTTTTCTTTGGTTAGTGAGTCAAGGTGTGATTATGACTAACTCGGAAAGGCTTCGGAGACACATGAGTAATACGTCGATTTGTGAGGTGTGCAAAGTTGGAAACGAGACTACTCTGCATGTATTACGAGATTGTGAAGCAATGCATGGCATCTGGGTTCGTATTGTACCGCGGAATAAACAGGTTTTGTTTTTTTCGCAGGGTTTGTTTGAATGGCTATACGATAATTTATGTGATCTTGAGAACTCAGGACGGGGATCGTGGTCAACGTTGTTTGCCATGGCGGTTTGGTGGGCTTGGAAGTGGCGATGCGGGAATATCTTTGGAGATACTCGCTTGGTGAGAGATAGGGTCCGGTTTATAAAAGACAAAGCAGTGGAGGCGAGAAATGCACATACGAAGTTTGTTCATGCTATGGTTCGTGTACAGCGAGTTGAGAGAATGATCGGTTGGGTCGCTCCACAGGTGAATTGGTTTAAACTGAATACTGACGGAGCATCGCATGGAAACCCGGGGTTGGCAGCAGCAGGGGGTGTTATACGGAATGTGGCGGGAGAATGGTGTGGGGGATTCGCCTTGAATATAGGACGATGCTCCGCTCCATTGGCAGAACTCTGGGGGGTGTACTATGGACTTTGCCTTGCGTGGGATCGGAGGATTGCTCGATTGGAGTTGGAAGTTGATTCGGAACTTGTAGTTGGGTTTTTAAATAAGGGGATAGGAGAGACACACCCTTTATCTTTCCTGGTACGATTGTGCCACGGCTTTCTTATTAGGGACTGGATAGTCCGGATTTCGCATGTTTATAGGGAAGCGAACCACCTTGCGGATGGTCTCGCCAACTATGCTTTTTCTTTACAGTTGGGATTGCATACTTTTGATTCTGTTCCGAATGTTTGTGCTGAGTTTTTAAGAGATGATGGCCTGGGAACTTTGTACCCACGGCTAGTTACGATGTAGTTTGCGTTTTCTTCTTAAATAAAAATCGGGAAATTTTTCCCGGTCTCCCACCAAAAAAAAAAAAAACAATTACTGTTATGATAATTGTAGGCAGTAGAGAAACTTACTGCTCCCAAAGAGATATTGGCCATAGAGTACGAAAAGCCGCCAAAGGTTGTTGAAGAGAAGCCTGCATCACCTGAACCAGTTAAAGCAGAAGCAGAGAAGCCTATAGAGAAACAACCTGATTTGCTGGTATAATGTCCATTTGCTAACTATTCCCAACCAATTTTTTTTCTCTTTCTTGTAACTGCTGCTGACTTTTGACTCTCTCTCTCTCTCTCTCGCGCGCGCTAGTCTATGGATGATCCAGCTCCAGTTGTCTCTGAACTTGAAGAGAAAAATGCTTTGGCTTTGGCTATTGTCCCTGTTAGTGGTAAAACCATTTTAACCTTGCCTGAAACTATCAATGTATCTTGTCTTCCATCTGATGGGGTTTTTTCTTTTTTCTCCAGTGGAGCCCCCAGCTTCTACAACTGATTTCACAAATGGGAACTCAACTGGCTGGGAATTGGCACTTGTGACTGCCCCAAGCTCAAATGAAGTTGCTGCTGCAAATAGCAAATTGGTAAATAGCTCACCCCTCTCTCTCCCTCTCTCTCACTCTCTCTGATATTCATTTGGAACAGTTGTGTGTTCGTGATATCTGATTCCTTCATGTATCATTTCACTGAAAAGGCGGGTGGATTGGACAAGCTCACACTTGACAGCCTATACGAGGATGCAATCAGAGCGACTCAACAGCAAAACAGGAGCCACAATCCATGGGAACAACATCCAGTTCACAACGTTCCACCTATGATGCACCATCCTTACTATGCATCTAATGGAGTCTCAGCTCCTCCTGTTCAAATGGGGAATCAATATCATCAAACATATGCGTTTCAGCATCAGAACTCTGGAATGATGATGGGACCTATACAGCCTTATCAGCAACAGCAGCAACAACAACAACAACAGAACATGAATCCCTTTGGCAACCCATTTGTCACCAATGGTAATTCACACCAGCCGGTTCAGGGTTACAATCCATATTCTAGTCTTATGTAAGGTGTGATACTAATGTCTGTTGTGTACAATCTATATATACAAGTATATGTTGTGAGGTGATTGTAGCTGGAGAGATTCTTTTTGTTCAGTAAATAGTACAGTACGTCTCTGTGTGTGTGTGTGTGGATCAACTTGGGTTCTTGAGGACACCATTTGGTTTTGAGAAAGTTAGCGTAAAATATGTTGTAAACAAATTCAATTTCCTTTCACCATCTTTCCACATGCTTAATTGAAAATATTTGTCAAATTTCTCACTTAAAAGAGTGTAAAAAACATTTCTAAAAGTTATGGATTGTAAGACACCTTACATAAGACACTTTGGTAAGACAGTGTGACTAGGTTTCATCGCTCCAGTTCTACGGTGATGCCCCTTTCGACGCATTTGAGTCTAGTCTTGAATTTGCTGTCATACTCTCCGGAACTCTATCCATTTTAATTTCAATGCTTTTTAGTTTGTATTGTCTCATTCAAAAAGGATGCTTAATCTTATTAAGTGAAAATCCCCTCTCTATTGTTGTTGTAACCTCAAGAATTAAGAAATGAAAACAGAGTTTTTGACCCAAAAAAGATATTAAACTGTTTTCTAATACCTAAAATGTCATTTTATCATTTGATAAATATAATTACGAAAATTGTCATTACTTTTTACTAAAAAAATTCAAAATTTTACCACAAGAAAAAAAAACTCGGTGAAAATTGTCCAAATAAATAAACATGCTATACATGAAGTGATATATTTATTTAGATAGTACACATTTTAGCAAATAACAAATTTTATTTAACAGTTATATATAAAAATGACATTTTTGTTTTTGTATTATTTGATGATAGATTAATTGTCGAACGGTTCTGTTTTGAATTACTTGATGACAACTTTATTGACTAACAACAGTTTTAATGAATGAGTGACAATTTTATTTTCCGAACATCAGTTTTATTTTTCTGAACGAAATTGCTTTTATTTAATAGGTATTTTGACTCAGCTGCAACATTCACAAGTGCAACAGAGTTTTTATGTTTTAAAAAAATTTACGTTTGACAAGTTTATTTGACACGGCAGGGTCTTCTAACGACACAACAGAGTTTTTAAGATTTTCAATAAATTTATCAAATTATTTAATTACTAGATTGACAAATACGTTACAACAAGTTTATTTTACGTTGTAGGAGATTTATTTTTGCAATTAATTTTTAGTGTTATTATGGCAGCTTTTAGTACACATGTTTTGAAAGAAATTTATTACGTTACTGCAGGTTTTTAATGGCAGATTTTTGTCAAATTCGATATATTTTTCTCAAAACTTAACATTTTTTTTACTGTGTTTCCTTAAATTTAGGAATTGATTTACTTTTTAAAATTCATTTTCCTTAACTGTAGGTAAAAGAAATTTAAAATTTTAAAATCAATTTTTAATAAATTTTTGTTATCTCTAAAATAATTTTTTTTTTAAATAAACAAAATTATTTTTTAGTAAAAATTTGTGTTCCCTTATTTTAGAAACTGATTTAATTTAAAAAAATGGTATTCCTAAAATTTAGCTAAAAATAAAACTAAAATTTTTCCTTATTTTCACATAAAATATTTAATATTTCATTCCCATTAATTAGGGCATTCTTAAACCTCTATGACTTTTTTTCTTGAAGAACATGAATCAATTAATTCTGGTTTGTGGTACTTGGGTGTTTGAAAGTAAGAAATTGATTTTTGTGAGCGACAAAAGAGGGACTTGTTCAATTCCAGCAACTGATCGCACTCCCTTCACTAGTTTTCTGCATATGGTATATGAGGATTTCAGAGTAGATAGCCAAAAGTTGATGTTCAGTTGAGTTACATGTTGTCAAAAAAGATTTTGAAAAAGTTTGGTAATGATACGCCTCCAGTTATTGTTGAAATTCCGAGACGGTTTCTTAGTTTTTTGAATCATTGCAAAGATGAAGCTATGCAACTTTATATGGAATTGAAGAATAGAGATGATCATGAGGATGATGAAAGATTCCCAAAAATTCGATCTAAAAAGTAAAAAAAGAAGTTCGATGAATATCATAATGAAGACGAGAATGTCTTTTTTAACTTGGAAGAAGATGTAAATCGGCGAGATGATGATGTTGAAAACTGTTATTCGTAATCGAAAACGAACTGTGAAGGGAAGAGATAATGAAGAGATGTGGTGGATCAGGAAATTGAGAGCAATGATGATTACATGTTCTACTATTACGATAACAGTGATAGAATTACTTCCGATGATGAGGATTTTGCCTTTTAGGTCACATGTAAAGGAAGAGGAGGTGATGAAGCTGGCTTCTAATTCTAAACAAGAAAATGTTCAGAGGGACCAACTTGTGAAGCAAGTGAAGTGCTTAAAGAATGTTATATGCAGCTAAACTTTCTTAGCTTAACAGTTAGCAGTAAACTGTTTTAAATTTTTGACATGTGTCAAACAATATAATAAGAGATAAGAGATTAAAAGTAATAAAATAATAAATGATATATTCCTAAAAAGAAAAGAATTATTATTTTTTTATAAAAAAGGTAATAGACTTATCTACTATATATTAAAAGAGAATAATTTTAGACTATTTTTGCTGATGTATCAGCACAATATTTTTTCTCTATTTTTCTTTTTTATTTATCTTTCATTCTTAAACCTAATGCCTAAAAGTCAATTATGAAGATTTTAAATTCAATCTATTAAATCTATATTATTCCTATTAATTTGGTTAAAAATCAAATCACTACAAGAAAACAAGAATTTTCCTACGGAACAATTCCTCAGAATTCCGTCGGAATTAGGGTATTCCCACGGAATACCGAGGAATTCATCCGTCGGAAAAAACTCGTCGGAATTTTTTAATTCGTCGGAAATTTCCGAGGAAATTTCCGACGGAATTCCGAGGGAAACAAATTCCGAGGAAATATCGAGGAAGGCCATTCGTCGGAGAGGTCGTCTGCCGTCGGAATTTTCCGAGGACGGTCCATCGGAAACTTCGACGAGGAAACTTCCGATGGAAGCTGTCCCTCGGAATTTTCCGATGGAAGCTGTCCGTCGGAAAATTCCGATGGAAGCGTCCGTCGGAATTTCGAAGGAAGCTGTCCGTCGGAATTTTCCGATGGAAGCTGTCCGTCGGAATTTTCCGATGGAAGCTGTCCGTCGGAATTTTCCGACGGAAACTTTCCCTCGGAAATTTCCGAGGAACCACTTCCTCGAAAACTTCTGACGGATTCTTCCGAGGAACCACTTCCGTCGGAATTAATTAAAAATTAATTTTTTAAAAATGTAATTTTTAAAAAAATATAAATTAGAAAATTAAATTTGAAAATATAAAATGAAATTCGGAAATTTTATTTCGAATCTATAAAAATAAAATTCAGTACAAAGAAAAAGAAAGAATCCAAGTTTTTGAAAGAAAAAAAGCTACGGGTTTTGGGTGTTTGGGTCTTGCTGGGTCGGGAAATTGATGTCCGGGTGCAACGTCCTCATCATGGCCAGCATCTGCTCGTCAGCTTCCTCTGTGCCTCGAAGCTCGCCTGTTGGGTCGCCATCTGAGTCTCCAACGCAGAAATGCGTTGGTCCTTGTCCTGCAACTGACCCATAAGTACTTCGGGATCAACAAAGGGCGGGGCTGCAGCAGAAGACGTAACCGACCGTGAACGACGAGCCAAACCCAACATTCGGCCCTTCTTCTTTGGAACCGACTGAAATAGAAAATACCAAAATGTAAATAATAATTAAGATTGGAACCGACTGAAATAGAGAATTAAAAAAATGTAAATAATATTAAGATGAAATGAAATCTTAATTTAAAAACATACCTTTTCAACGATTTCGTTGATCTGATCCCGAGGCAATTGGGAACCCGTTGAATCTTCGTCTTCGATTTGAAGCTGAGACGTTGCTTCTTCCACCTGACTGTTGATGAGGTCGACGACACCCTTCACAACACCGTCATCAATCTCGCCGTGTCTGCTTGTTCGTATACGCCTTCTTCATTAGCGTGAAATCATCAACCGGCTCACCATCATTTGCTTTCACCTTGATATCAATATAAATATTAGTAATTAGAAGAAAAAATCAGAATTTAAAATTTCAAAAATTCAAAAATTATAAAATAGAAAAAAAAGTTATTGTAGTTACCATGCGATCTCTCAGAGTGGCTTGGGACTGAGCACCCAAGTTGTGCTTGTAGACGCCCTTTCCTTTACGATCGCTCTTGCGGTTGGTGGAGTTGGTGGAAGAAGTCGATTTCGTCTCGTCTTTACTCCATGGACAATCAACTGTTCCCAGACCTCGAGGTTCATCATCTTTGGAATCTTTTTGAAAAAAAAATTGTTAGATGAATAAAAATATAATGTAATAAAATTAAAAAAGGTTTTAAAATTAAAAAAAACAAACCTTGCCCTTTTGCCACTTCTTCTTGCACTCGTAAATTTGATAACCATAGTTGGTTATAACTTTGTGGACGAAGTGGTAATAGACAAACGCCGTATAATCGGGATTCCAGTTGAATTCTTGCTGAAAAAAAAAACAATTAGTAGAAAATTATATTGAAAAAATTTAAATAAAAAAAAAAAGAAATTTACCGCAAACTGTTCAAACCATAGAACTTGTTTGGCTCTAGGAAAGTCCGTGAAAGTCGGATGTCCCACGTCCAAACACTGATACATCATCCGGTTGATCCAAGCGCTGATCCCGTTCGAGGATCGATCAAACCATGTCTGACCCGGTCCAGATGGATAGGGAGTGAGAAACGGAAGATGATGACGACCCGGCTGTCGAACAAACTCTGCAACCCTAACCAGTTCCCGAGGACCCTGATAGTTCGGAGGAATAGTGGGTGCAGCACCGGAGCCAGAAGGAGCCTCCGGATATGGAGAGGGAGATGTATGCTGGGAGCTGCGGGAATCCTGAACGGAGTGGCTCCCCGAGCCACGACCACGACGCGGTCGAGGAGGCGGAGGAGTTGATCATCGTAAGACCTGTAGTTTAAAGATAAAAAAATCCAAAAAACAAATTATAATTTGTTAGTATACATGATTTATAATATAGAAAAAGGTTTCTAAATATGTTTTAAATTTTTTTAAATATGTTTTATTGTTCAAGAAAACTTGAATCACTATTTAAAAAATAGTGATAACCTTTTTTAAATCATATACACATTTTTTAAATCATATACATGTTTTTAAAATCAAAAAACCTTTTTTAAAATCAGTGATTTTAGTTTTAATACTTATAAAAATAGTTTTAAAATCATATACACGTTTTTAAAAATCAAAAATTATTTTAATACTTATAAAAATAGTTTTAATATCAGAAAAAAAACATTTTAGAAACTTGATAGACGTTTTTAAAAATAGAAAAAACCTTTTGGACTTCATTTAAAAACGTTTTTAAAATCAGAAAAGGTTTTTAAAAATAAAAAACGTTTTTAAAAATCAAAAAAAGTTTTTAAAAATCAAAAACGTTTTAAAAATTGTTTTTTTTTTATCAGAAAAACGATTTATAAAAGAGTAAAAACCTTTTTTGACTTCATTGAAAAACGTTTTTTAAAATCAGAAAAGGTTTTAAAAAATAAAAAAACGTTTTTAAAAATAATAAAAAGTTTTTAAAAATCAAAAACGTTTTAAAAAATCGAAAAACGTTATTAAAACTACAAATAATTCCATAGAAAACTAAAACAAGAACCTAAAATCCGAAATTCAATCCTAAACTATCCATCTAATAACCTAAAATCTGATTTTTGCTTCTAACAACCTAAAATCCGAGATGACAGAGAACCGGCGGCGATATGAAGTTGTGTTGATTCTTACATGATTAGTGATGTGCCCTTGGAATTCCGGCGGCGAGATGACAGAGAACCGGCGGCGCAGATGGGAGAGAGGATCGAGAGGAGAGAGAGAGGAGAGAGAGAGGATCGAGCGATATGTTCTAAGCGGCGGAGAAGAAGAAGAAAGACTTAGGTTTATTATATTTACTAATTCCGACGGACTGTTTCGTCGGAATTCCGTCGGATAAAATAAATATCATACCTAACACGCGGTTCTCGAATTAATTCAACGTTTTGGTTTTCCCGGTAATGACTTTCCGACGGAAACGTGTTTCCGAGGAAATACCGACGAAAAGCCGAATTTCCTCGGTTTTTCCTCGGAAATGTCCGAGGAAATACCGAGGAAACATGGTTTAGGGTTTCAAATTCCAATATTTTTTCCGGTATTTCATTTTTAGTACAAATGCAATTCATTCCATTGAGGAATGTTTGTGTGGATGATCATAAACCATAAAATAAAAAATTTCAAAAATAATTGTAAGTATTTCGTTTATCGTTTGTTAAAGTGTATAAGTGTTTATCTTATGTTGTGTGATTTTTGTTCGAGCAATCGTAAAAGTGTTTGTTATTGTGTAAAACAGTAGGTATGACTTCATAATCTAGTTAAGACACTCAATGAATGTTATATATGTGTTATTCGATCCGCAAAATGACGTTATCGGTTATAAAACCCTGATTCCTCGGAATTTCCTCAGAATTTTCCGAGGAAATTCCGAGGGCATTGCGAAAATCAACAATTTCCTCGGAATTTTCTCGAAAATTTCCGAGGAAATTCCGAGGAACATCCATAAAAAACATACGTCGTCGGAATTTCCTCGGAATTTTCCGAGGAAATTCCGAGGAACATCAGAAAAAAACAAATCTCGTCGGAATTTCCTCGGAAAATTCCGAGGAAATTCCGAGGCATTGCACTATTAGTTAAATCCCTAAATAGAGTCGTCTAGTTCCGAGGAAATTCCGAGGAAACCCTAAATTCCCTCGGAATTCCGTCGGAATTACTTGTTAAAAAAAAAAAAAATTTAAAAAACCTTTTTTAATCATATATACACCTTTTTTAAATCATATACACGTTTTTACAAATCAAAAAACCTTTTGTAAAATCAGTGATTGTAGTTTTAATACTTATAAAAATAGTTTTAAAATCATATACATGTTTTTAAAAATCAAAAATTATTTTAATACTTATAAAAATAGTTTTAATATCAGAAAAAAACATTTAATAGTTTTAATACCTAAATTCCCTCGGAATTCCGTCGGAATTACTTGTTAAAAAAAAAATTTAAAAAACCTTTTTTAAATCATATACACCTTTTTTAAATCATATACACGTTTTTACAAATCAAAAAACCTTTTGTAAAATCAGTGATTGTAGTTTTAATACTTATAAAAATAGTTTTAAAATCATATACATGTTTTTAAAAATCAAAAATTATTTTAATACTTATAAAAATAGTTTTAATATCAGAAAAAAACATTTTAATAGTTTAAATACCTAAATTCCCTCGGAATTCCGTCGGATTTCTGTTAAAAGAAAAAAAAAAAATTTACTCTCATTCCGAGTCATCGTCACCAGATGAATCGGAATCTGGATCTTGGTGAAACTCTCCAATAACTGGTTCATCTTCTGCGTAAACGACGGCGTCCTCTGCGAAGTCGGTAAAATCGACTACAAGGCCACCTTCCGCTACATCTTCAGCTGCACTTAAGTTGCCGGATGTGATTGGTTGCAGCGGTCTTCCAGCTCTGAAGTTCCCTGAACTCGGCCTCTCGGGTTGACTCTTGTAACCGTAACCCATGGATCATCTCTGTTCTTACCCGTGGGTACTTGATATAACAAACCTGTAACATTTAAAAAAATATTAGTAAAAGTATGAATTGTGATCAATCATTCTGAATTCTTACAACATTAACTTACCTGATCGGCCTGAGAAGCAAGAATGAAAGGATCATAATATTGCAGCTTTCGCCTCGAATGTACTGATGTAACACCAAATGCATCTGTTCTCACACCTCGATCTGGAGTGTTGTCGTGCCAATCACAATAGAAAACAGTACATCGCAATCCAATCAAGCCCAGATACTTGATTTCCAAAATCTCATGTATATGTCCGTAGTATACATCATCTCCTGATGCAGAACAAACGCCAGCATCATAGGTCGTACGCGAATGTCTCCTCTTTTCAGTTGCGAATGCATATCCTCGAGTACAGAATCTCGGATATGACTTTACAACACAGTTTGGGCCAACCACCATCTCGCGTATCCAATCGTCAAATGTTTCACCTCTGGCCAAACCATCAGACACCTATTAATAGCACATATGTAGGTTATATCAATAAATATGAATTAGTATAAATATATGGTAAATGTAATTTTAATTTGTTTAAGGCACTCACATAGGTAACATCCATCCAGCAAATTCTCTCTGCTTAATTTCTTCTAGTTCCGCCTCTGTTGCGTATCTATATTCAAACCGCTTTGCTGCCATGAAAATCCTGTACATATGATGAAAATAATATAAGTAATTAGATTTAAATGTCAATTTGTTAAAATAAAATTTTGTAAGATAATAAACTTACCTCTCATATGGAAGAACATCTTCGCAGTTGGTGAGCATATATGTCTGCAAATGGCTTCGCTCGTGATCTGTAAGTCGACGGTCTTTTGGTTTCCCGCTAAGTCGTCCGACATCTGTGAAAATTTCTGGAACCTTAACATGATATGTTGCCCGTTCACCTCTATCATCATGCCGAGCAGATCTTCTGTTTTTCGTCTGAACGTCTGATGGAAAGCAGTGCTCCGCAAAGTTCGAAATTTCTTCATTGATCATCTGTGCGACTATAGAACCTTCCACCCTACTTAAATTTTTCACCTTCTTCTTCAAATGGAACATATACCGCTCATACAGATACATCCATCTATACTGCACAGGAGGCGCTGCATCATCACATGGCAATCGTGACTTTTCAAGCCAATAAACTTTCCTTCCTTTCTGTCAATACAGTTTCGCAAATTAGATGCGTAACCATCTGGAAACTCCACATCGTTTGAAATCCAATCAAAGAACGCATTTTTCCCCTCTCCATCAAGTCGGTATATCGGAAAAGGAGCCCTACCATTCTCATCAACATGAAGTTCTGGACGAGCACATATATCGACTAAATCTAGTCTTGACTTCAAATTATCCTTTGTTTTACCTTAACGTTAAGGATCGTGTTCATGAGATTGTCAAAAAAGTTCTTCTCAATATGCATGACATCTAAATTATGCCTTAGCAGATGATCCTCCCAGTATGGCAAATCAAAGAAAATACTTTTCTTGTGCCAGTTATGTAGTTCTCCAACACCATCTACAGGAAAATGCTCATGTCCGCCGACGTCTGGCATCCTTTCTGCACCAAAATCTCTTAGTTGTGTCTTCAAAACTTTCCCACTAACTTCCTCAGGTGGACCATCAAACACCTGTTTGTTCTTCCTAAAGAAATCTTACTCCGACGGTATGGATGATCATGTGGTAGGAATCGTCTGTGACAGTCAAACCAACACGTTTTTCTTCCGTTCTTTAGTTGGAAAGCATCTGTGTCATCTTGACAATATGGACATGATAGCCTCCCATGCGTTGTCCATCCAGATAACATACCATATGCTGGAAAATCACTTATTGTCCACATTAGTACTGCCCGCATTTGAAAATTTTGTTTACACGAAATGTCGTATGTTTCAGCACCTTCAGCCCATAGTTGTTGCAACTCATATATTAGTGGCTGAAGAAACACATCAAGTGATCTCTTAGGATGCTCTGGTCCGGGAACGAGAATGGAGAGAAACAAAAACTCTCGTCGCAAGCACAAGTTTGGGGGTAAGTTATATGGTGTAACAATGACTGGCCATAGAGAATATTGTCTTCCACTCTTCCCATACGGGCTGAAACCATCGGTACATAATCCAAGGTAGACATTTCTTCTCATATGCAAAGTCGGGATACTTTGATTGGAAATGCTTCCACGCTTTTGCATCTGAAGGATGCCTAATGTCACCATCTGTTGAGTGCTCCGCATGCCATCTCATTCGTTGCGCTGTGCGTTCCGAAAGATACAACCTCTGCAACCTTTCCTTCAAAGGCAAATACCACATCCTTTTATATGGCACTCGAACTCTTCCACTCGTATCTTTGTAACGAGGCTTCCCACAAAATTTGCATGTAATCCGCTGGTCATCCGCCCTCCAATAAATCATGCAGTTATCGCTGCATACATCTATTACTCATGCGGTAAACTAACACCAGATACGAGTTTCTGAACCGTAGTATGAACCTGGAGCTACATTATCCTCAGGTAGAATACTTTTTACAAAATCAGCTATCGCATCCACACAGTCTTCAGCCAAGTTATAATCTGTTTTAATGCCCATCAGTCTTGTAGCGTATGATAAAGCTGAATGACCATCTCTGCAACCTTTATACAAAGGTTTCTTTCTGAAGGGAATGTCCTGAAATCAGACTTGTATTTATTCTATTAGAGTCGTGATGTCGAGATAAGACAATCATATGATATTGGATGGTTATAATGTTTTGCTAGAAGCCGCTTATAACTTATGAGTTATGAACTCATTACCATTATCATATGATCCTATAGGGTCACACACCTAAGCAAACTGGATAATATAAATTGGGTTTTGATCATTAGAGTAATGATTATGATCTACGTATATAAGATATACGTCGATATCGTTTTTCTGTGAGGGTGTCGATCGACACCAATGGTGGGTGTCGATCGACACTTGTTCGGTCACGACTTCTAGAAGTATTGACTTTTGGATGGTGTCGATCGACACCAATTAGGTTGGTGTCGATCGACACCTGTCGGCAACTCCAGCCTATATATATGATATAAGGGCTGCTCGAGTATATACGCAAAAACACATTAGAAGTCATATTTGAGACTTAAGAGAAGTCTCAGAAAACACAGAAAACGTAGAGAAACTCCGATTGCGAATCGTTCGCTCCGGTACTAGCATCCCGTCGTCCAGTTTGTGTGCGTGTGGACTTCTGTAGAGGCGCAGCACTTGAGGCGCTTCACATCTCGATTACCTGATCTTCTTCCGCTGCAAATCTTCAGGTATGTTCGAGATTTAACATATATTCATCGTAGATTCAATTGGCACAAGATCCGTGGTTTAGGATTGTTGTTAGGGCTGTTTTAATTCGATTAAAACCTGAACGAAATCCATCAGTGGTATCAGAGCGGTGTGTTTCTATTGAATCTGTTGAATATATGTAAATCAATATGTTCAAAAATCGTTTTTGACGAAGAACACGTTCTGGGTTCTTCGGTGTCGACCGACACCAATTCGGTGTCGATCGACACCACTATGGTTTTCGCGTGAAAAATAGTTTTCGCGTGAAAACTTTAGTTTACGATCGGTTTAAACGGTAAATTAGTTATCGTTAATTAAACTGATTTGGTGGGTGTCGACCGACACTAAAGTAGTGTCGATCGACACCGGTCGGATATATGCAAATTGATTCGATCGGTTTAATCGGTTAAATGGTTTATCGCGATTGAACCGGATCAGAATCTGTCGGTCAACACAAAAGTTGTGTCGATCGACACTGACCTGGTGTCGATCGACACCACTTTAGAATTTGCGTAACTTGTTTAACTTAAGAAAATTTTAAAAGGTTTAAAACAAAGTTAAAATATCTAGGATATATAATTGATATAAACTAGATTTAAGGTTCAGTTCCTCAAACATAATATTAAACTTTTAAATATCTTCCCAATCTTGTCAACTGTCAAGGCTCGTTTCATTGTGTGATGGGTCTGCCAAAGCAGGGTGTCCACAATTACATGAGTGAGGCAGGTTGTAATCGTTACTACGGACTTAAAAGATTGGTTTGCTTAAATGGGCTATCAAAATAGTTTTGGGCTCATAGATATAGGATTGGATTCGATATTAGATATTAATCCAAGACCAAGAATTATATATGATATAATTAGCAAAGTGTTGCTTACCTAAATAGCTAAAGTTTGGGCGATGGGCCAAAGCTCACTCAAATTTTTGTGAAATATGGATCTTGGATCATTATATTCAATTGAGGAAAATTGTTTTGAATATAATGTGAGTTTCTTAATTGTTAAGATTTCTCATTTCTTGAACATCAAAAACTAAACTCTCATTTTGTGTTTTCAGCTATGGCTAGTTCCCCTCACAGAAACACATTCTCGCTTCGATCCGTCCTTGAGAAGGACAAGCTTAATGGATCGAACTTCCTTGAATGGTATCGGAACTTGAGAATTGTTCTCAACAGGAGGAAAAAGGAATATGTCCTTGAAAAGGTTCTCCCTGAGAAACCGAAGTCCAATGCCGGACACGCTGAAAGGAATGCTTGGGAGAAGCATTCTAATGATGAGGTCGATGTGAGTTGTCTCATGCTGGCTACCATGAACTCGGACTTGCAGAAGCAATACGAGAACGTGGTGTCACCTGTTGAGATGATCACTAGCCTGAAAGGGATGTTTCAGGAGCAAGCACGAACTGAGAGATACCAGACGGTTAAGTCTCTCATTGAGTGCAAGCTACCAAAAGATGGTCCAGTTAGCCCACATGTCATTAAGATGATGGGTTATATGATAACTTGGCAAAACTGGATTGTCCCCTTAGCCAAGAGTTGGCTACGGACATCATTTTGCAGTCGTTGCCGTCAAGCTTTGATCAGTTTATCATGAACTATAACATGAATAACATGACAAAGACTTTGACGGAACTGCATGGCATGCTCAAAACAGCTGAGCCAAACATCAAAAAGGGCACCCCTAATGTACTTATGGTACAAGGGGGTAAAAAGTTTAAGAAACATGCTAAGGGTAAAGGAAAAGCTAAGGCATTCCCGATTGAGAATCAGGATAAGCCTGAGACTTCTTCCAAACCCAAACGCGGCCCTACTGATGCTGATAAATGCCATTACTGCAACAAGTCTGGGCATTGGAAGAGAAATTGCAAAGAGTATCTGGGAGATCTAAAGAACTCGAAGAAGACGTATGAGACGACTTCTTCAGGTATCTATGTTATAGAAGTAAATGTTACTACTTCAGGTTCTAAGTCTTGGGTATTAGATACCGGCTGTGGCGCTCATATTTGTACAAATATGCAGGGTCTAAGCAACAGTAGAACGCTGGAGAAGGGACAAGTGGACCTACGCGTGGGAATGGAGCAGAGTTGCTGCATTGGCCGTAGGAACTTATCATTTGTCTTTGCCGTCAGGCTTATCTTTGGAATTGAATAATTGCTACTATGTACCTGCTATAAGCAGAAACATCATTTCTATTTCTGTTTTGGATTTAGAAGACTTTCATTTTTCGATTAAAAACAAGTGTTGTTCTTTTGATCGTAATGAAATGTTTTATGGTAGCGCTCCATTAGAGAATGGACTTTATTCTTAACCAATCTTTGCCTGTCTATAACATAAGTACTAAACGGTTAAGAACCAATGACTCGAACCCCACGTTTCTCTGGCATTGTCGTTTGGGCCACATTAATGAGAAAAGGATTCAAAAGCTTCATAATGATGGGCTTTTAGACTCATTTGATTTTGAATCATTTGAGAAGTGTGAATCCTGCTTAATGGGCAAAATGACAAAGGCCCCTTTCAACAAATTTAATGAAAGGGCGGTGACCTATTGGGCCTATACATACCGATGTATGTGGTCCAATGAGTGTTAGTGCTAGAGGAAACTTTCAGTACTTCATCACGTTTACTGATGATTTCAGTAGATTTGGTTATGTCTATTTAATGAGACATAAATCGGAATCCTTTGAAAAGTTCAAGGAGTTCCAAAATGAAGTGCAGAACCAACTTGGCAAAAGTATAAAGCTCTTCGATCAGATCGTGGAGGTGAATACTTAAGCCAAGAGTTCAGTGATCATCTGAGTAATTGTGGAATTGTTTCACAACTCACTCCTCCTGGAACACCTCAGTGGAATGGTGTATCTGAAAGGAGGAATCGGACTTTATTAGATATGGTTCGATCGATGATGAGTCAAGTAGATCTTCCATTATCCTTTTGGGGATACGCTCTAGAAACGTCTGCGTTTACGCTAAACAGAGTTCCATCAAAATCAGTCGAGAAGACGCCATATGAGATGTGGACTGGAAAAGTTCCAAGTTTGTCTTTTCTTAAAATTGGGGTTGTGAAGCTTATGTCAACGGTTGATATCTGATAAGCTTGAACCCAAATCTGATAAGTGCTACTTCGTTGGTTATCCTAAGGAAACCAAGGCTTACTACTTTTACAACCGTTCTGAGAACAAAGTGTTGTTGCTAAGAACTGTGTTTTTCTTGAGAAAGAATTTCTTTCCAAGAAGAACAGTGGGAGTAAAGTACAACTCGAAGAAGTTCGAGAATCACAGGAGCCTGCTCAACCTGTCGAGGAAGAGCAGCGACTGGATCTACAAAGAGTTGTAGAGCCCGAGCTGGATCTACAAAGAGTTGTAGAGCCCGAGCCTGTGATGCCAGAAGTTCGCAGATCCGAAAGGATTCGTCAAGAGCCCGAGAGATATGGATTTCTCGTGACTAATTGTCATGATCTCTTGATCATTGACAGTGACGAACCTGCGACTTTCGAAGAAGCAATGATGGGCCCTGACTCCGAAAAGTGGTTTAAGGCCGCTGAATCCGAAATCGGTTCCATGTCACAAAACCAAGTATGGACTTTGGGTGATTTACCTGATGGTGTAAAAGCCATTGAGTGTAAATGGGTCTTCAAGAAGAAGATCGATGTGAATGGAAACGTTCAGATTTACAAAGCTAGGTTGGTGGCAAAAGGTTTCAAACAAGTTCAAGGTGTTGACTATGATGAAACCTATTCCCCAGTCGCTATGCTTAAATCTATTCGGATTCTCCTAGCAACAGCCGCTCATTATGATTATGAGATTTGGCAAATGGATGTGAAAACAGCTTTCCTTAACGGGATTCTGGAGGAGGATGTGTACATGACACAACCTCCGGGTTTCACTAATCCTGATGCTGCTGGGAAAGTATGCAAGCTTCATAAATCCATTTATGGATTGAAGCAAGCATCTCGGAGTTGGAACCTACGTTTTGATGAAGCAGTTAAAAAGTTTAACTTCATCAGAAACGAAGAGGAACCTTGCGTTTACAAGAAGACTAGTGGGAGCGCAGTTGCATTTCTCGTACTGTATGTAGATGACATACTTCTCATAGGAGATGATATTCCATTACTTCAGTCAGTAAAGGACTGGCTCGGAAGTTGTTTCTCGATGAAAGACATGGGCGAAGCCGCCTATATTCTTGGAATAAGGATCTATAGAGATAGATCAAAGAGGGTGATTGGACTGTGCCAGGACACTTATATAGATAAGGTTCTACACAGGTTCAACATGCATGATTCCAAGAAGGGCTTGCTTCCGATGTCTCATGGCATTACTCTCAGCAAGAAGCAGTGTCCTTCGACACCTGCTGAGCGAGAGCGCATGAGTAGGATTCCTTTTGCTTCTGCAGTAGGATCTATTATGTATGCCATGCTTTGTACTCGTCCAGATGTTGCTTGTGCTTTAAGCATGACGAGTCGATACCAGTCAGATCCTGGTGAGAGTCACTGGACTGCCGTCAAGACTATCCTAAAGTATTTGAGAAATACCAAGGATAAGTTCTTGGTTTATGGAGGATGTGATGAGCTTGTAGTGAGTGGTTATACGGACGCCAGCTTTCAGACAGATAGAGACGATTTTCGATCTCAGTCTGGTTACGTCTTCTGTCTGAATGGAGGTGCAGTTAGTTGGAAGAGTTCCAAGCAGAGCACCGTGGCGGATTCGACGACCGAGGCTGAATACATCGCTGCTTCGGAAGCGGCGAAGGAGGCTGTTTGGATTAGGAAGTTCATTACTGAGCTTGGTGTGATTCCTAGCATTTCTGAGCCAGTGATGTTTTGTGACAACAATGGAGCCATAGCTCAAGCTAAGGAGCCCAGATCACACCAGAAATCCAAACACATTGAGAGGAGATATCATCTGATTCGTGATATTATTGAGAGAGGCGACGTCAAGATCAGCAGAGTTCCGACAGACGAGAACGTTGCTGACCCATTGACTAAGCCACTTCCACGACCAAAGCATGAGAGTCATGCTGCTGCTATAGGCATTAGATTCCTTAAGCATTAATCTTGTTTTAGTGGGAGTTATCATATTTATGTTTTGATGTTCATGTAAACATACATTTGGTTATGTTTTATTTAATGAAATTGTTTCATTGTTATTTAATGGTGTTATTAAATAATTGTCCAAAAGTAATTTATGGCATTCTTATAGATCATCAAATACGTGATTTGATCATGAAACTCTATAAGTGATAGATGACATAAATTATTGTCGTATAGTCGAGGTTATTAAAATTGGACATTAATAACCGCGTGAGACTAGTATGTGAGGTGACTGATGACTAAGTTTCATGGAGTCATTAATAAGAGTATTAAAGTCAATCACATAGATATGTGTTAGAGAACACATGATCGGACATGACCCGCTAATGAGAACTCTACAAGATTGTTATATGAGTGTCATAAGAGTTTCTCATTACGACTATAGAGTATAGTCCTTAGACCTGAGTTCATCATGATTTCTTACATATGAATTGGTGTGCTTTGACCTTGTCAAACGTCAGCCGTAACTGGTGGCTATAAAGGCATTGATTGGGCATATTATGAAGTGTGTAGGGAACAGGGATGGAACAAGATGGAATTTGTCCCTCCCATATAACGGGAGATAAATATCTCAGGGCCTATCGAAGATTTGATACTGGAAATGCGTGGCCGCGCTCAAACGGATTGAATGTCAATCGTTTGTATTTTATCAGTATAAATCAGAGTTCGATAAACATGGTTTGGTTGATTAAGGATGACACGAGTTCTTGCCTTATGCCAGATCGAGATATAGAGACAAAGGGATTATGGGAATATTTGATTCCAGTACAAGTGGGAGATTGAAGGGAATGTCCTGAAATCAGACTTGTATTTATTCTATTAGAGTCGTGATGTCGAGATAAGACAATCATATGATATTGGATGGTTATAATGTTTTGCTAGAAGCCGCTTATAACTTATGAGTTATGAACTCATTACCATTATCATATGATCCTATAGGGTCACACACCTAAGCAAACTGGATAATATAAATTGGGTTTTGATCATTAGAGTAATGATTATGATCTACGTATATAAGATATACGTCGATATCGTTTTTCTGTGAGGGTGTCGATCGACACCAATGGTGGGTGTCGATCGACACTTGTTCGGTCACGACTTCTAGAAGTATTGACTTTTGGATGGTGTCGATCGACACCAATTAGGTTGGTGTCGATCGACACCTGTCGGCAACTCCAGCCTATATATATGATATAAGGGCTGCTCGAGTTATATACGCAAAAACACATTAGAAGTCATATTTGAGACTTAAGAGAAGTCTCAGAAAACACAGAAAACGTAGAGAAACTCCGATTGCGAATCGTTCGCTCCGGTACTAGCATCCCGTCGTCCAGTTTGTGTGCGTGTGGACTTCTGTAGAGGCGCAGCACTTGAGGCGCTTCACATCTCGATTACCTGATCTTCTTCCGCTGCAAATCTTCAGGTATGTTCGAGATTTAACATATATTCATCGTAGATTCAATTGGCACAAGATCCGTGGTTTAGGATTGTTGTTAGGGCTGTTTTAATTCGATTAAAACCTGAACGAAATCCATCACTTTCCAGCATCCAACATATCATAAAATCTCTTTGCTTCTGCATTGGGTAAATCTTCACCTCTAAAATGATCATTTACCATCTGCTCAATACCTACACCATAATCTAAATCCGTTCTAATTGGTTCTTCTAATCTAACCGTCGGCCGAGGTTCGCTAGTACAACCAGGTTCATATCCTGTTTCCCCGTGATGATACCAAATTTTGTAACTCCGTGTAAACCCATTTTAAAAAATATGTGTCCAAACATCCAACTCTTTAATAACCTTTCTATTTTTACAATTAGAGCAAGGACATCTTAACTTACCTGTTTCAGCTTCCGGTTGTCGTTTTACTAACCCCATGAATTCCTTTAGACCTCTTTCGTATTCTGTCGTAAGCAATTTCGTGTTCGGATCCAAATGAGGTCGATCCATCCAAGAACGATAATAATTTGAAGAAGACATGTCTTTTTTTAAAGAAAAATCGTTTTTAAATATAGTGGGAGGAAAGAAGAATAAATGGAGTGAATGAAGAGGAAGAGGGGTGGTTGTATTTGTAGATGAAATCCTTCCGACATACTGAGGAAATTCCGAGGAAATTCTGAGGAAAAACAAATTTTCCTCGGTATTTCCTCGGAATTTTTGAAAATGCACAACGGCTCCCCCAACGGGTCTCTAACGGCTCCGACATACTGAGGAAATTCTGAGGAAATACCGAGGAATCCTCGGTATTTCCTCGGAATTCTTGAAATCACCCAACGGCTCTCCAAACGGGTCTCTAACGGCTCCAAACTTTCCTCGGTATCTTACAATTATCCGTCGGAAATTTCCCACGGACCGCGTTTCCTCGGAAATTCCTCGGAAATTTCCGAGGAAACGTGATGTCCTCGGAAATTTCCGACGAAATTCCGAGGAAAACCCTCTTCTCGGAGTTTCCTCGGTTTTTCGTCGGAAATTTCCGGGGAAATCATTTTCCCTCGGAATTGCCCTCGGAATTTGAACGTTTTCTTGTAGTGAATATTTATCATTAAACTAAACATAAAATCAATTACAAAACTGAAAAAGTTAAAATGATCATTTTGATAACCATATGTTATATTATAAAAGTTTGTGGAGTTTTATACACCTAAAATCTAATATAAATTATTAATATTATTTATCCTGCGCAATAGCGCAGGTACCATCTAGTTAAAATATAATTGAAAAGAAAAGATTAATCATAAACAGAAATTGATTTTTCTTTTTTATTAAAAAGGAAAGATTAATTAAAAATAAATAAATTCTTAATTTTTAATAAATAGTTTTTTTTTTTTTTCAACTAAAATTTCATTAATCATTGTGTTTGTCTACAATAACGCATTCTCGTAGGAATGGAGGATATGGATCATAAAGTTGCCACATTGGCAGTATAGTAAGTATCTTCTTAGATAAAATATATGCTGCTTTATTTGCGTTTCTACGTCGATATGTGAAAGAGATGCTATTGAACATTGGTTTCCACTGTGCAACTGTTGCAAGGTAATGACGTAGTCTGAGATTCACCGTATCGGTTGTGAGAAGTTGATGAACATATTGATTGTCCCCTTCGAAAATGATGTTTCGATATCCCAGCGACCATGCTGATTGTAAGGACCAAAGCAAAGCTGTGAGTTCCGATTCTTTGACTGTTTGACGACCCTCAAATTTGCCCATGCCAGCATGAAGAAAGTCTCCAGCCGTGTCACGAATTATCCAACCTAGTACCAATGCATTATGACCTTGATGATGTGTCGCATCATAGTTAACTTTGACCCGATTTATTTGTGGAGGATTCCATCGATCAGATGACGAATGACGACGAGGATGAGTTATATGCGGTTGATTTTGATCCATTGCGTGTAGCCATTCTTGTGTATCTCCCTTAGCCTGGTTCAAGACTTCATATATCGTTCCATTCCGCGCGTTAAAAATCAAATCATTTCTGCTTCTCCAGATGCGCCAGAGTATATGCAGGGGAAGAAGACGTGTGTCTGCGGTTGATTTGATCATTCTGTAGCATAAGAAGATATTCAATTTTCGAAGCAGGGGAAATCTGATCATTATCCAAAATCCTATTAAGAAAACCCGCTGATTGCCACAAATCTTGAGCAAAAGGACATTCGAAGAAGAGGTGATTAACTGATTCGACTTGGTTTTGACATCTTAGACATGTAGGATCCACTGGAATATGTCTATAAAGTAGATTACCTCTGACCGGGAGGATATTAGACGCCATTCTCCATAAGAAATGACGTAATTTGGGGACTACTCGAGCATTCCATATGGCCTTTGTTAGTCCTGGTGAGTTCATCAATGGTGTTGATATATTGTCTTGTTCTTCATTTTGTATCAGATGATAACCACTGCGTACAGTATATTCTCCGTCTTTTGTTAAAGGCCAGCAGTACTGATCTGGGGAAGGATTCGGTGGTAGAAACTGTTTGCGGATAAGCAGATGATCGTCTTTATCTATCAGTTCTGCAATTTCCTCTTCATTCCAGGTATTGGTTAAAGGATCAACAAGAACACTCACGGGAAGTAGAGGGTTCGTATAAGGTAGGAGTTTAGGGCCACGTGGTGGTGAGGTGGGGAGCCAAGGATCATATAAGAATGTCGAAGTTCCATCACCAATACATTTCATCATACCTTTGTTGAGCAAATCACGTCCGAGTAATAATGATTGCCAGCCATAAGAAGCTCGTGTACCTTTCTTCGCATGGAGTAGATGACTATTTTTAAAATATCGATGTTGCAAGACTCTGTATAGTAAACTATGGGGCCTTTGTAGCAGTTTCCAAACTTGATTACCGAGTAGTGCTTGATTGAAGGAATGAAAATTCCTGAATCCCATACCTCCATCTCTTTTAGATGCTGACATCTTTTTCCAAGATAACCAAGACAGCTTACGTTTACCATTTGTTAATCCCCACCAAAACGAAGAGAGAACTTTGTCTATTTCTTTACATTCTTCCTTTGGTATTTTGATTAGTGTTTCTTTTCCAGCCTGAGTAAGAAACCTATTTTGCCATCCATTAATCTTCTTTTCAACATTCTCTTTGATAAAAGAGAATGCTTCAGTCTTTTTTCTTCCTAATCTCTCTGGTAGGCCTAGATATTTAGCACCTCCTCCAACATTGGGAATCTGTAAGATGCGTTTGATCTCCTCACGTGTATGATGAAAAACTTTATCTCCAAAGATGATTGAAGACTTTTCGAAATTTATCAGTTGGCCAGACGCTTTTGCATATTATTCAAAGATATCCCAAAGATTTTGGCTGTTCTGATAATCTGCTCTAAGAAAAAATAAGGAATCATCAGCGAAGAACAAATGCGAGATAGGAGGACCTCCCACTGAGAGTCTTATCGGTTGAATTTTCCGTAGAGTTGTGGCCTTCGATAATAGAGAACTCAGTACATCAGCACACAGAATGAACAAGGATGGAGATAACGGGTCGCCTTGTCGAAGACCTCGAGAAGCCGTGAAATGACCATATGGACTTCCATTAATCAATACTGAAAAGGAGACTGATCTCACACACCCCATAATCCATGAGATCCACTTTTCACAAAAACCCTTTTTACGCATTACTTCTTCCAAGAATTGCCATTCAATTCTGTCATAAGCTTTACTAATGTCCGTTTTAACAGCCATAAAAGAGGTAGCACAACGTTTCCGTACCTTAAGTGAGTGCATTGTCTCATGAGCCAGTAGAATATTATCTGTGATTTGCCGACCTGGTATAAAAGCTGCTTGATGTTCTGAGACGACGTTACTGAAGATTGTCTTTAGCCGTAGAGATAAGAGCTTGGAAATAATTTTATAAACGACGTTGCATAGTGCGATTGGCCGAAGATCCTTCATTGTGGTTGGAGGCAACACCTTAGGTATTAAACATAAGTTGGTATGATTAATTGAATCCGGCATGTTACCTGTATCTAGAAAGTCTTGTACTGCTTCCATAATAGATGGTTCCACCACTGACCAATACTTCTGATAGAATTGAGCTGTAAAGCCGTCAGGCCCTGGTGCCTTTGTTGGACCAATCGAAAATAAACATTTTCGGACTTCTTCAACTGTGGCAGGGCGAGTTAATAAAGTGTTCATATCCTCTGTTACAACTGTATCAATGTCTTGAATGGCTCTGTCTAAAATAGCAGGGTGCGGTCGAGAACTTGTGAATAAATCAGAGAAGAAATTTACTGCTTCTGTTGCAATCTGGACATTGCCGAGAATGTCATTCCCTTGTTGGTCTTTGATGGATTGGGTTGTGTTTCGAGCTCTTCTGTTTTTGGTAACTGAATGATAGAAAGTTGTATTACGATCACCATTACATAGCCATTGGTTTCGACTCTTGTATTTCCAATAATCCTCTTCATCTTTGTATGCAGTATTTAGTTCGGAACGCAATTGAGCAATCTCTATTGTACTGGATGGATATCGTGTGTGAGCTTGGTCTATTTTTGAGATCAGACGACGGATACGGACTGCAGAGTTTGTTGGTGAAGAACGTTTCCATTCGGAGATAGAACTTCGAACACGTTGAATACGATGAGCAATTGGTGTCCCCTGTTCACGTAGACCATGTAGCCATCCATCTTTTATAATCTGTTGAAAGCCTTGTTGATCACAGCAACGACTATCAAAAATAAACTGTTTACGGCCTCGTTCGGAGTCACGTTGAGTGCGAATAACAGCTGGTCTCTGATCAGATTCCACAAGTTCCAAAAACTGAATCTCTGAAGCCGGAAACATAGCAAACCATTCTTCATTTGCAAAAGCACGATCAAGCCAACATTCTACTGAATAGGAACGTCTCTTACCAAACCACGTCATGTTGTTTCCTAAATACGGTAGGTCTCTCAAATTGCAGGTGTCAACCATGTGATTAAAATTGATTAGACTTGAAGGATCTCTCGGACGACCACCACGTTTCTCTGAGGGCTTTAAAATCTCATTAAAGTCACCGCATAACAGCCATGGACCAGATCTGGTTTGAGCAAGTTGTTCGATTCTATCCCATAAAACATGTCGTAAATTTCATATAGGATTGCCGTAGACAAACGAAAAGTAGAAAGCTTGATCTTTATTTATGATTTTACAATCAATCATCCTTACATCTGAGGAAAGAAACTGAACTTGCACAGAATGGTTCCAAAATAACGCTAGACCACCACCAATACCGACTGGAGATACACAATGAACTGAGTCATATTCTAAACGAGCACCAACATCTTTAACAATTACATCGGGAAGAGTATGTCCGGGGATAAGAAAAAGGTTATTCTAATAAAATTAAATAAAATTGTTAAAATAATATTAAAAGGAAAGATTAATTCTTAAAAGAATTATTACTTTTTCCAAATCGTAAATCAGAAATATTTTAAAATATTTACATCTATATTAACCATCTTCCTCCTCATCTTAATGCCCCAAAAAAAAAAAGATTACACATTCGTCTTAGATCCCTAAAACCAAAAATTATCTTGGGTTATGGCCTCCGCCACCAACGTAAACTTCTTTTACTTAGTGCATTCTTCTTCTTCTTATTCGGTGTATTGTTTCTCTCTGAAATTGAAACTTCTGATTACATGTTTTTATACATTTAGAGGAAGATGACATTGTTCGGTGATAAATTGGTCGATGTTATGAGTTCCTTCTATGCTTCCGTGAGAAGCCGGTAAGTTGATACTTTTTTTGGAGATTTGTACATGCAAGATCATCCATATATTTTGATGATATATTTTGATCAATCTCCTGCGAATTAGGGTTACGGTTCGCGTTGAGGGATACGACACTTCGCTTTCTAGGATGGATATATGGACAGCGTTGGAATTTCACTTTAAATCGTGTGGAGCAGTCCACAGTATTGAGATTCCTAGAGACCCTGTAACCCAAGCTATCAAGAGGTTCATGGCTTCTTTTTTACCAGCTCAAGTTAAATAGTAGTGTGCATAGCTAACAACTTGTTCTTGTTTTTTTTATAAAAGCTCTTCTTTTAATTTGTTTGACTTCGCGGAGAAGGCGCAGAAGAGAAGGGCGATGACACTTAATGGAAAGGACTTCGGAGGATGGATTGCAACAATTGAGGTTTTACCGCGAGAATTCAATGAAGGTACTACTGATGAATTGGCTGGTAAGAACGTCGCACAGTTTCGGAGAAGCAGGTAAATTATATAGATGCTTTTTTTTTTTCTTTGCATGTGTAATATGTATTCTTTGAAACAACAATGTGTTTTTCTTTGAATAAATTTAACAATCATTCAAAAAAAAAAAAAAAAAAAAGTAATATGTATTCTTTGGACCGAGTCGCCTTGGTCCAGTGATAAAAGAGAGCTAATAGCTTTCTGCTACATGGGTTCGAGTAGTATTGGCCACCGAGGTTCAAACAACTTAACATGCTTGTTTTTAAGATCACGTCATTTGTGATGATTATATATATGCAAATTAAACTATTGCAGTAGCACTGGCATTTCGGTTACCGGATATGACCCTTCGCTTCCTAAGGAAGATCTCAAGACCACTTTGAGTAAACATTTCTCTTCATGTGGAGTGATCACGGAGGTTTATATTCGCAAAAGGTTTTGTTGCTTCTTCCTCCAATTTGTGACAACTAGTTGTGAATTTTTTCTCAGCTAAACTTTATTTCTTCTTTTTTTTTTTTTTTTTTTTTTGGAGCCGGGGTTTAATTTATCTATACAGAGCAGAGGCGCATTACAAAGGGCGGTGAAACTTAGTGGAAGTGACTTTGGAGGATGGACACCAGTTGTTAAGGTCTTGCGACCGAAACCGGATAATAACTGTTTCGCTCCCGTCCCCTTTGCTCCTCCCTTTGGCGGTCTTCCATGTTGCTCTACTACATCTGGAGCTGCTGCACCTGACGTCTCCTTTGGTCCTCCCTTTGGCTCTACTAAATCTGGAGATGACATGATGGATTTTGAGTATTCAGGTAGTTCAGTTTTTATTTTTTGTTTTTTGTTTTTTTGAAATAAAACAAATGCTGAATGATTTCGTGTATTGAATCAATGATGAGAATACAACATATATAGCATTTTACAGAGCTAGGATCTAGTCATATCTACAATCTTATACATAATGCGCAAGGTACTTTCCTCCTTCCGCCTACTGACCTGCACGTGGCGTTTTTTATTTTTTGTAAACGCCAAAAAAAAATCCCCTTTTGGGCCCTAGAATGTTTTCTTTGGGCTGTTGCCCAAAAGCCCACATGACCTTCACTGCAATTCTAACAGCTTGTAGCCACTCTGGTTTGGTACAAGAAGGACTCGAGTTGCTTAACTCGATGGAACCGGTTTACAAAATCCAACCTCGAATGGAACATTACGCAGCTGCGGTTGATCTGTTAGGCAGAGCAGGGCTTGTGAAGAAAGCGAGAGACTTAATCGAATCGATGCCATTGAATCCTGATCCAATGGTGTTGAAGACTTTCCTTGGAGCTTGCAGGGCTTGTGGAGAGATTGAGATGGCTACTCAAGTGGCTAAGCATTTGGTAGAGATCGAACCAGAAGATCATTTTATGTACGTTTCGTTGTCTCATATGTATAGTAATTTAAAGAAATGGGAAGAGAAGGCGAGTGTGGAGTGTTGGACCAAATTAACTTTAAGCAATGGGCTTAAGCAATTTGGTGTGTGTGTGAAAAGAAATTATTAAGTGTGGGATTAAGTGATAAGTGTTGCACTTAATTAAGGGAAGGGGAATTTTGTCCCACATTGGTTAGAGGAGGAAAATTCCTTATGTTTATATAAGGTCTCACTCTTTTGTTAGTTCAAAGAGCTCACACTATGGAGTGTGAGAGAGAGTTTGGAAACCCACACGCGCGCGCTCGTTCGGCTTGGGTTTGGGTTTGGGTTTGGGTTTGGGTTTGGGTTTGGGTTTGGGAATAGGCCCTTCAGGGCCAAACGCGCGGATTTATTTTTTGGGGAAAATTCGTATGAATTTTTTGGTTCAATTAAACGAGCCAATCGATCGATTTTGAGATCGATCGTTCCGGATGCGAAATTCTACTTTTAGAACGATCGTTCCATATACGTTTCTAGATGACTTGGACGTTTGCCACAAAGTCATCGCCATCCACCCAAAAAATTTCCCAAAAGTCTTCCACTCTTCCCTTGATTTGCGGATTGACTGGACCGACACCTCCTCTTCATATCGTCTTCCTCCTCTCTCATTTTTGCCAACCTGCGAAAGTAAGAAAAGAAAGAGAGTTCACACAAAATAAGAAACCGAGTTTTCTTCGAATCCAACGATCTCCTACGGTAAGTATGGTCTCGAGAGTGTACCGTAGAGTTCTAAGTTCGTAGATTCCGTTTTGAGTGTAGCAAAACGGTCTCAAACCAGTTGTATCCTGGGACTCGAGAATCGCAACAGAAACCGTCTCACATACGGGCGATTCATTTGAGTTAAGGAAAGAGATATCATATCTCGCCTCTGCGTTTTTCCTTATACTCGTTTTCAAATCGTTTCAAAACTTTTCTATAAATCGTTTTATATCAACAACGTTTTGATCCAAATAACTCTGTCTCAAAAAGATTTCGATTCGGTTTTCTCAATCGGTTTTGGTGGTTTTACATGGAGAAGATGATGAAAGAGAGAGGTGTGAAGAAAGTTCCAGGATGGAGCTGGATTGAGATTAGAAATGAAGTTTGTGCCTTTAATGCTGAAGATCGATCTCATCCTCTTTGTCAAGAGATTTACTTGATGATTGAAGATTTGACTCAGGACATGCAATCGTTTGATTCTGATAATGAGTTCGATGGTCAAGCTTCACTTCTTGGTTAACTCACTTTTTGCACGTTTCTCCAAATCATGGGACATAGTTTTGATATTTTGTCTATTGCGTAAAAGGAAAAAAAACTGGTGCTTAAATTCGTTAGTTGTTGATGTTTTTGCAATGAAGTCATATTTGAGTCATTTAGTGCAATAAGTTTTCTTTCTTTTTGTTCTGATTGTGTATTTGAATTGTTTATTTTTCTGACAAATTAGTTCATTCCACAAATGGGAGTCATCACTTGATAAAGATTAAGACATGTAAGCAGCAAGAGACTTGGTATGACAAATTATACATTATATTTTGTTGCCAACGAAACAAATAACATTATCAAGATTCAAAAATCTCCTAATCCAGACGTTTCTGGCACATTGGGGATATTCCTCTCATTGTTCAGGAATGGACTCCTAAGAAGAAGGATCTAAAGCCAGACTTATCATCTATGCCGATGTGGGTTGACCTTACAGGAGTTCCAGACCATCTTTTCTCTGAGATTGGTCTACGCTTCCTTGGAGATATTGTTGGAGGCTACCAGAAGATGCATCCCAACACTGCCCGATGTATCAGACTTGATGTAGCACGTATTCTGGTAGTGGTAAATCTTGAAAAACCACTTACCCATACGATAGCTCTGAATGATGAAACAGAAACACTAGTCTCAATCTCTTATCCCTGGCTACCATCCCGTTGCAATTCCTGCGATTCTTGGGGACACAGAGACGAGGACTGCAAGCGAAAAGAAGATAAACCAGATGTCAATGTTGGCCAGGAAACGACACAGCCTACTGAAGACAATCGAAATGTTGATCACACTGCCGAGGAAACTCGTACAGAGTCTGACTCCACACTCAAGGGAACTGTAGAGGCAACTTCAGAGACCCAGCTAGAGGTGACAGGGGATACTGAACCTGATTCAGAACAGAATTGGACAAAGGTGGAAGGATCCACTAAATACTCCCCTTGTGGTAAAGAAGCTGGTTTCGCCAAATTGGATCATAACGCCCCGGTGAAGGATCAACCGAAAGAAAAAATCTCCTCTCCCTCTCGGTTCAAGGTGCTAGAAGGGATCACGGACGATGAAGAAGAACATGAAGAGGGAGAAATCCCAGAAACTAAGGCGAACTCTGTTGAAGGAAAGGAAGTAACGAATGGTGAGACATTAAAAAACACAGATCTCTTTCAGGGACTTACATCTCAGAAAAAGAAGAGACATGGACAGAAGCATCAATCTACTCAGCAAAAAGACAAAGGTCTTGCCACAACAAACAACCAAAAAAGGTCCTCCTCACGGAGGAACTGAATATCATGACGTCGTTTTTTGCGTGGAATACTCGCGGGTTCAACAAAATCCGCAAACACAATACGGTACGTTCCTGGTTAACAAAAAATGGTCCTTCTTTTGGTTGTCTTCTAGAAACGCGCGTCCAGCAGGGAAATAGTAAAGCTATTCTCGCCCATGTTTTTCCGGATTGGAAACATGAAACAAACTATGATCAGCACAGATTGGGAAGAATCTGGTTTGTCTGGAGTTCAGAAGTTCAAGCTACAATCCTTTACAAAAGCTCACAAATGATAACTGTGGGTATTGAAACAATACGTAATGAGGTTTTTCTTTGTTCATGCATCTATGGCTCCAATTCTAAGATTGATCGCCGTACGCTCTGGGAAGAAATCAGATTAGTGCATTCTATATACAGCTCTACAAATCTTCCATGGATCTTAATAGGTGACTTCAATGTTACTCTTGCATCTGATGAACATTCCAAAGTACTACTTGGTCTAGGCGATCAGACTGGTATGTATGATTTCCAGAGATTGGTTGCTGATTGCGAGCTCTCAGATCTTGGTTATACTGGTCCAAAATTCACGTGGTGGAATCATAGAGATGCAGATCCAATTGGGAAAAAACTAGACAGAGCACTTGTCAACACTGCATGGAGCTCTTCTTTTTCAACTAGTTTGGCCTCGTTTGAGAGTAATGGTATCTCCGACCATGTGCGTTGTGTTGTCAAGATGACTGATGTAGATCAACAAAAACGACATCACTTTCAATTTTTCAACTACCTTACACAACACCCTCAGTTCATGGAGACAGTTGCTAGTTACTGGAATGAAAGAGAGGAAATCTACCACTCTCACACAGCTCTGCTACGCCTTCACAAGAAACTTAAAGGTCTCAAGCCATATCTTAAGGCGCTCAACAGGGACAGATATGGAGATATAACTCGTCGAACAAAAATCGCGTATGATGTGTTATGTGCGAGGCAAAATCAAGTGTTAGAAAACCCGTGTGCAGAAACTTTTGAAGCAGAGAATCAGGCAGCAAGACAATGGAATCACTATGCAGAAATTGAAGAAAGTTTTTTCAAGCAAAAATCTCGTATCACCTGGCTCAAACTTGGAGACCACAACACCGCTTTCTTTCATAGGATGGTTCAACTGAGGAAGTCGAAGAACTCAATCAGAAAACTGATAAATGCTTCGGGGGACGAGATAACTGATCAACAAGACATCAAATCCGAAGCGGTGGGGTACTTCAAAAATTTTCTGCAGAAAACAACCTATACAGATCACAACTTCGACGACTTGGAAGAACTAATTGATTACAGATGCCCGGAAAATACAGCAGCGATGCTTGTTGGAGGAGTCACAGAGCAGGATATTCGCCAGACGCTTATCTCCATGCCCTCAGAAAAAACACCAGGGCCTGATGGATATACAAAAGAGTTCTTTGTAACTGCGTGGCCTATTGTGGGTAAGGACTTCACTAACGCTGTCCAATCTTTTTTCCAGAATGGCTTCATGCCAAATAGCATCAATGCAACAGCTCTATGCTTGGTTCCTAAGAAAGTGGAGGCGGTTCTCATGACAGATTTCAGACCGATAGCTTGCTGCAATACGGTGTATAAAGTCATATCAAAGATACTTGCTAATCGTCTGAAACAGATTCTCCCGGAAGCTATAAAGAGAAACCAGAGTGCTTTTATCAGAGATCGGCTTCTCTTGGAGAATGTCTTACTCGCAACGGAACTGGTAAAAAACTATCATAAGGATAAGATCTCGCCTCGCTTTGCATTTAAAATAGACATTGCAAAAGCATTTGATACAGTCAGATGGGATTTTATCCTCCGAACTCTGAAGGCAATGGGGATCCCAGATCAGTTTATACAGTGGATTCAGAACTGCATCTCAACGGCTGCTTTTTCAGTAAACATCAATGGGGAATTATCTGGTTTTTTCACAAGTACACGTGGTCTCCGCCAAGGATGCTCCCTGTCTCCTATCCTATTTGTCATTGCCATAAACGTACTCTCCTATCGATTAAACAAGGCAGCAAAAACAAATATGTTTGGGTATCATCCCTTATGTCAGGAAGTGGAGCTAACCCACCTGAGTTTTGCAGATGACATGATTATTTTTGGGGAGGGTACAGTCAAGTCACTCTTGGGCATTCTTGAAGTCCTCAAAGATTTCGAACAAGAATCAGGATTGGCTATCAATGTAAGTAAATCCGAACTATATATGGCAGGGAAAACTCATCCTGATCTTCATCAAAGAGTGGCAAATCTGAGGATTCCGACAGGACACCTACCTATTAGATATCTGGGTCTTCCTCTAACTACAAAGAGAATGACAAAGGTAGATTATGAGCCACTCATTGACAAGATCAGAAATCGTTTTCTATCCTGGACAAGCAAATCTCTTTCATATGCAGGCAGACTGCAGTTAATTCAAGCAGTTATTTCCAGTATAACCAACTTCTGGTGCTCTGCTTTTCACCTGCCAAAAAAGTGTCTTCAATGCCTAGAACAAATGTCGGCAGCTTTCTTATGGTCTGGCACACCTCACATTACCACGAAAGCAAAGGTGTCTTGGAATGATGTCTGCATACCGAAAAAGGAAGGAGGGTTGGGAGTGCGCCGTCTCATGGAAAGTTCCAATATGTTCCTGCTAAAACTTATATGGCGCCTTCTCTCTAAGTCTGACTCCTTTTGGGTTTCTTGGGTTTGGAAATTTCTTGTGCGCAAATCATCATTTTGGGATTTGTCAGACAGAACATCCTCCGGATCTTGGATGTGGAAAAAAAACTAAGGAAGAGACCACTGGCAATGCAGTTTATCAAAATGGAGGTGCACAATGGGGAGGATACATTCTTCTGGCATGACATCTGGTGCACAACCACGCCTTTGATCAGGTATGCGGGTGAGCGCGGACCTCAATTACTGGGAATAGGCAAAAACGGGAAGGTCGCTGATGCCGCTTACAACGGAGAATGGACCTTTCGACATGCCCGTGGCCAATTGAGGGAACTAGCTGAAACGATTCGCCATGTCATGCCTCCCAGTCAAGATGCTGGAAAAGATCGGATACTCTGGAAACAAAAGGATGATTGTTATGAGCATCGGTTCTCCTCCAAGCGCACCTGGGAACAACTACGGAATCCACGACAGGCAGTACCTTGGTTCGGTCTCGTCTGGTTCAGACACTCTGTCCCAAGGTATGGTTTCATTACATGGCTTGCTATGCAAAACAGGTTGGATACTGGTGATCGTGTGGCACTCTGGGGAATGCAGCAGCCATGTATCCTTTGCGGAGAACCAAATGAAACACGCGACCATGTTTTTTTCGCCTGTCCATACTCTTACACAATCTGGCACTACCTCATGTCAGAAATACTGGGTTCCAGAACAAATCCGGACTGGTTGAGCACAGTCATCCTACTTTCCGGTAATCGCCTATCAAAGAGAGACTCCCTACTTGCTAGAATGACATTCCAAACGGTGATCTATTGGGTATGGAGAGAGAGGAATGCTAGAAGACATATGCTACCATGCACCACTACAGTGACTCTTACAAATCGAATCCACAAAGACCTACGCAACAGACTCATCTCCCTTCAGAGCGATGCAACTGATACAGATACTGAGGCTCTTTCTCGATGGAATAGCATTGTGCTGCCAAATGAGAATACAAGTTAAATATCATATATGTTGTGTTACAATTTCTTCACTTTTCAAACAATATTCTGCTATTTTTGGATAATGTGTGAATCCAAAAATTTGTAAAAACAGTTTTTTGTTGATAAATCAAAGTTAACATTTCAACAAAAAAAAAAAATCTCCTAATCCTGATATACTCACTCTTTTTATATTATTTTTTTGTCAAATCGCATTTAATTAAAACATTTAAAAATAACAAATGTGTGAGTCATCCATAATTCCATACTATCCCACGCATGCATTTACCGTGAGTTCGGCAATGGCCAAATTACAAATTTTGGAGGTTTAAAGACTCGATTAAATATGCAGGCTGACTTTTTTGAAATATAATAGTAAAAATGTATCCAAGTGTTTCAAAAAAAAAAAAAAAAAACAGATTTCGAAATTATTGTATTTTTTTGTACATAAGATTCATGTAGCATATATAATTTGCTCCTTTTAGAAAAGAATAGAATAAAAATTACAATGTAATCATCTATTCCACCATGTATGTTTTGCCAATTGGCTGTACTAGAGGTTAAATTGTCCAGTATTTAGAGCCAGTAATCTTTAAACTGTACAAGTTACAGTTATAAAATATGCAATTTACGATTAATTTAATTCTCTTGCATTTTTGAGTGCGAAAATTCATAGGAGTTTCATAAAGAGTAGCTTACATAATTTTTTTTACTGATATATTACACGACTGACACAGGAACAACTATCTAACAAAAAGACAACCGTTGAAAAGAACACCAAAAGAACGAATCTAGCGTTTGTAATGCTTTCCTTTTTTAAAAACCATAAAAAATTGTTCGACTTATTGTCTTTACTATTCCGCTTAAATATTCACCCATATTATGTTCAATGAGAGATTTTGGTAAAAAGTTTTTTAATGCACACAATTACCTTTTCACAAATATCAAACGTATTGTGACAAAATAACTAAAACTAATTTTGTAACAGACACACAAATATTACTATATTCTTTACCATTACTTCTTAAATCAAACTATTAATAATTTTTCAAAACTAGATAAAGAAAATGACTAATTGAGCTTTAATTAATATAAATCATACACATACAAATGTCGTACATATTAAGCTATTTTTAGTTCAACATCCCGAGTAATAAAAAGGGTTGCATTATGAAAAAAGCCTTTAAAACAAAAAATGGGGTTGCATTGTAACACGATATTTAAGAACACCAACGAACGAGCGAGCGAGAGCTTTGTAATCCGCGGCCATGTTCTCTCCTCTTTAGCCATACGCACTCTCCTTACATACCAATACCAGGAGCTACACAAGAAACCACAAAGCGTTGAGAAGTTTTGACTTTGAAAACAAAAATCAAAGAATCAAGAACCATAATGGAAGTACATTATATTAAGTTATTAACTAGTAGTGCTCCTAACCCCGCGCAGTTCCATTTGGTATATGTTATTTATTGGTTAATGTATTTTGACTGATTTAGAAATCTGTATAGGATTTATAAATCTAAGCAAAATATACTGATTTCCAAATCTAATATGTGAATTTTAATAAGTATTTACAAACACTACAAGAAAACATTGATATTCTGACGGATTTTCCGAGGGAAAATGAGTTCCTCGGAATTTTCTGACGAAAAACCGAGGAAACTCCGAGAAACGTGAGTTCCTCGGAATTTCCTAGGAATTTTCCGAGGAAGGAATTTTCCGTCGGAATTTTCCTAGGAAATTCCGAGGAAACAGGGTCCGTGGGAAAAAACCGACAGATATTTCTAAGATACCGAGGAAAGTTTGTACCCATAGAGACCCGGTGGGGCAGCCGTGGGGCGAATTCAATAATTCCTAGGAAATTCCGAGGAAATACATAAAAAAACATATTTCCTCGGAATTTCCTAGGAATTTTCCCAGGAAATTCCTAGGAACTGGATGTTTTTTGGAATTTCCTCGGAATTTCCTAGGAATTTTCCCAGGAAATTCCTAGGAAATGGGGTTTTATAACCGAGAACCACGTTTTGCGTATCGAATAACACATATCTAACCTTCATTGAGTGTCCTAACTAGATTATGAAGTCAAACCTTAGTGTTTTACACAATAACAAACACTTTTACGATTGCTCGAACAAAAATCACACAACATAAGATAAACACTTCTACACTTTAACAAACGTTAAAGGAAATACTTACTATTATTTTTTAAATTTTGTTATTTCATGGTTTATGATCATCTATACAAAGTATCCTCAATGGTATGAATTGAAATTGTATTAAAAATGAAATTCTGAAAAAAAAAATCGGAATTTGAAACCCCAAACCATGTTCCTAGGAATTTCCTGGAAAATTCCTAGGAAATTCCGAGGAAATACATAAAAAAACATATTTCCTCGGAATTTCCTAGGAATTTTCCCAGGAAATTCCTAGGAACTGGATGTTTTTTGGAATTTCCTCGGAATTTCCTAGGAATTTTCCCAGGAAATTCCTAGGAAATGGGGTTTTATAACCGAGAACCACGTTTTGCGTATCGAATAACACATATCTAACCTTCATTGAGTGTCCTAACTAGATTATGAAGTCAAACCTTAGTGTTTTACACAATAACAAACACTTTTACGATTGCTCGAACAAAAATCACACAACATAAGATAAACACTTCTACACTTTAACAAACGTTAAGGAAATACTTACTATTATTTTTTAATTTTGTTATTTCATGGTTTATGATCATCTATACAAAGTATCCTCAATGGTATGAATTGAAATTGTATTAAAAATGAAATTCTGAAAAAAAAAAATCGGAATTTGAAACCCCAAACCATGTTTCCTAGGAATTTCCTGGGAAAATTCCTAGGAAATTCCGAGGAAATACATAAAAAAACATATTTCCTCGGAATTTCCTAGGAATTTTCCCAGGAAATTCCTAGGAACTGGATGTTTTTTGGAATTTCCTCGGAATTTCCTAGGAATTTTCCCAGGAAATTCCTAGGAAATGGGGTTTTATAACCGAGAACCACGTTTTGCGTATCGAATAAACATATCTAACCTTCATTGAGTGTCCTAACTAGATTATGAAGTCAAACCTTAGTGTTTTACACAATAACAAACACTTTTACGATTGCTCGAACAAAAATCACACAACATAAGATAAACACTTCTACACTTTAACAAACGTTAAAGGAAATACTTACTATTATTTTTTAAATTTTGTTATTTCATGGTTTATGATCATCTATACAAAGTATCCTCAATGGTATGAATTGAAATTGTATTAAAAATGAAATTCTGAAAAAAAAAATCGGAATTTGAAACCCCAAACCATGTTTCCTAGGAATTTCCTTGGAAAATTCCTAGGAAATTCCGAGGAAATACATAAAAAAACATATTTCCTCGGAATTTCCTAGGAATTTTCCCAGGAAATTCCTAGGAACTGGATGTTTTTTGGAATTTCCTCGGAATTTCCTAGGAATTTTCCCAGGAAATTCCTAGGAAATGGGGTTTTATAACCGAGAACCACGTTTTGCGTATCGAATAACACATATCTAACCTTCATTGAGTGTCCTAACTAGATTATGAAGTCAAACCTTAGTGTTTTACACATAACAAACACTTTTACGATTGCTCGAACAAAAATCACACAACATAAGATAAACACTTCTACACTTTAACAAACGTTAAAGGAAATACTTACTATTATTTTTTAAATTTTGTTATTTCATGGTTTATGATCATCTATACAAAGTATCCTCAATGGTATGAATTGAAATTGTATTAAAAATGAAATTCTGAAAAAAAAAATCGGAATTTGAAACCCCAAACCATGTTTCCTAGGAATTTCCTGGGAAAATTCCTAGGAAATTCCGAGGAAATACATAAAAAAACATATTTCCTCGGAATTTCCTCGGAATTTTCCCAGGAAATTCCTAGGAACTGGATGTTTTTTGGAATTTCCTCGGAATTTCCTAGGAATTTTCCCAGGAAATTCCTAGGAAATGGGGTTTTATAACCGAGAACCACGTTTTGCGTATCGAATAACACATATCTACCTTCATTGAGTGTCCTAACTAGATTATGAAGTCAAACCTTAGTGTTTTACACAATAACAAACACTTTTACGATTGCTCGAACAAAAATCACACAACATAAGATAAACACTTCTACACTTTAACAAACGTTAAAGGAAATACTTACTATTATTTTTTAAATTTTGTTATTTCATGGTTTATGATCATCTATACAAAGTATCCTCAATGGTATGAATTGAAATTGTATTAAAAATGAAATTCTGAAAAAAAAAATCGGAATTTGAAACCCCAAACCATGTTTCCTAGGAATTTCCTGGGAAAATTCCTAGGAAATTCCGAGGAAATACATAAAAAAACATATTTCCTCGGAATTTCCTAGGATTTTCCCAGGAAATTCCTAGGAACTGGATGTTTTTTGGAATTTCCTCGGAATTTCCTAGGAATTTTCCAGGAAATTCCTAGGAAATGGGGTTTTATAACCGAGAACCACGTTTTGCGTATCGAATAACACATATCTAACCTTCATTGAGTGTCCTAACTAGATTATGAAGTCAAACCTTAGTGTTTTACACAATAACAAACACTTTTACGATTGCTCGAACAAAAATCACACAACATAAGATAAACACTTCTACACTTTAACAAACGTTAAAGGAAATACTTACTATTATTTTTTAAATTTTGTTATTTCATGGTTATGATCATCTATACAAAGTATCCTCAATGGTATGAATTGAAATTGTATTAAAAATGAAATTCTGAAAAAAAAAATCGGAATTTGAAACCCCAAACCATGTTTCCTAGGAATTTCCTGGGAAAATTCCTAGGAAATTCCGAGGAAATACATAAAAAAACATATTTCCTCGGAATTTCCTAGGAATTTTCCCAGGAAATTCCTAGGAACTGGATGTTTTTTGGAATTTCCTCGGAATTTCCTAGGAATTTTCCCAGGAAATTCCTAGGAAATGGGGTTTTATAACCGAGAACCACGTTTTGCGTATCGAATAACACATATCTAACCTTCATTGAGTGTCCTAACTAGATTATGAAGAAAATTCCTTAGTGTTTTACACAATAACAAACACTTTTACGATTGCTCGAACAAAAATCACACAACATAAGATAAACACTTCTACACTTTAACAAACGTTAAAGGAAATACTTACTATTATTTTTTAAATTTTGTTATTTCATGGTTTATGATCATCTATACAAAGTATCCTCAATGGTATGAATTGAAATTGTATTAAAAATGAAATTCTGAAAAAAAAAATCGGAATTTGAAACCCCAAACCATGTTTCCTAGGAATTTCCTGGGAAAATTCCTAGGAAATTCCGAGGAAATACATAAAAAAAACATATTTCCTCGGAATTTACTCGGAATTTTCCCAGGAAATTCCGAGGAAACATAGAGCCGTCGGAAATGTACGTACCGGGAAAACCAAAGCGCTTGAATTATTTCGACATCCGCGGGTTAGGTTTACATTTAATGATTCCGACGGAATTCCGACGAACCCTGTCCGTCGGAATCATTAAATATAAACCTAACCCTATTTCTTCTTCTTCTTCTCCGCCGCATACCTCATCTCCTCCTCTCTCTCAACCTCATCTCCTCCTCTCTCTCATCTCGTCCTCCTCTCTCGCCGTGCTCTCTCGGCTCCTCTCTCGCCTCCTCTCTCGCCTCCTCTCTCGCCGTCCTCTCTCGCCTCCTCTCTCGCCTCCTCTCTCGCCGTCCTCTCTCGCCTCCTCTCTCGCCGTCCTCTCTCGCCTCCTCTCTCGCCGTCTTCCTCTCTCAAATCATGTAAGGGTCGATTTGAACTTCATATTTTAGGTGGATAGTTTCGGATTTTAGGTTGTTAGATGGATAGTTTAGGATTTTAGGTTGTTAGATGGATAGTTTAGGATTGAATTGCGGATTTTAGGTTCTATTTTTAGTTTTTTTTGCAATTATTTGTACTTTTAAAAAACGTTTTTTAATTTTTAAGTTCGTTTTTTATTTTTTTTAAATAGTTTCTCAATTTTTTAAAACGTTTTTCAATTTTTAAAATCGTTTTTCAATTTTTAAAATCGTTTTTCTATTTTTAAAATCGTTTTCTCTTAATTTTTTAAAATCGTTTTTCAATTTTTAAAATCGTTTTTCAATTTTTAAAATCGTTTTTCAATTTTTAAATTCGTTTTTCAATTTTTAAAATCGTTTTTCAATTTTTAAAATCGTTTTTCATTTTTTAAAATCGTTTTCTCATTTAAAAACTATTTGTATAAGTATTAAAACTTTTTTTTACTATTGTTTTTAAAAAAGGTTTTTGATTTGTAATATCTAAAATCACTATTTTCCAAAGATTTTAAAAAACGTTTTTCAATGATTTTTACTATTGTTTTCTGTTATTAAAACTATTTTTATAAGTATTAAAACATTTTTTGATTTGTAAAAACGTCTATATGATTTAAAAAAGGTTTTTCTATTTTTAAAAAAGTTAAGCAAGTTTCTAAAACGTTTTTTTCCTGATATTACAAATATTTTTTTAAGTATTACAATATTTTTTGATTTTTTTAAAACATGTATATGATTTTCAATAATTTTTACAATTGTTTTTCTGTTATTAAAACTATTTTATTAAGTATTAAAACATTTTTTGATTTGTAAAAACGTGTATATGAATTAAATATTACTAACACATTATAACTTTGTTTGGATTTTTATATCTTCAAACTACAGGTCTTACGATGATCAGACCCCGCCTCCTCGACAGCGTCGTGCTCGTGGTCGTGGCTCGGGGAGCCACTCCGTTCAGGATTCCCGCAGCTCCCACGATACATCTCCCTCTCCATATCCCGACGCTCCTTCTGGCTCTCAGGCTGCACCCGTTATTCCTCCGAACTATCAGGCTCCTGCGGAACTGGCGAGGGTTGCAGAGTTTGTTCGACAGCCTGGTCGTCACCATCTTCCGTTTCTCACTCCCTATCCATCTGGACCGGGTCAGACATGGTTTGATCGATCCTCGAACGGGATCAGCGCATGGATCAACCGTATGATGTATCTGGCCTTGGACGTGGGACATCCTACTTTCACCGACTTTCCTATAGGCAAACAAATTCTGTGGTTTGAACAGTTTGCGGTAAGTATTCTTTATTTTTTCAATTAAATTTTTTTCAATATAAATATTCTACTAATTGTTTCTTTTTTCAGCAAGAATTCAACTGGAATCCCGATTATACGGCGTTTGTCTATTATCACTTCGTCCACAAAGTTATGACCAACTATGGTTATCAAATTTACGAGTGGAAGAAGAAGTGGCGAAAGAACAAGGTTTGCTTTTTTATTTTTAAAACCTTTTTAAAATTTATTACATTATATTTTAATTAATCTAACATTTTTTTTTTAAAAAAGGTCCCAAAGTTAATGAACCTCGACGTCTGGGCACAGTTGATTGAGCATTGGAGTAAAGACGAGACGAAATCGACTTCTTCCACCAATTCCACCAACCGCAAGAGCGATCGTAAAGGAAAGGGCATCTACAAGCACAACTTGGGTGCTCAGTCCCAAGCCACTCTGAGAGATCGCATGGTAACTTCAATCGCTTTTTATTCTATTTAATAATTTTATAATTTTTGAAATTTAAAATTCTCAATTTTTCTTCTAATTACTAATATTTATATTGATATCAAGGTGGAAGCAAATGATGGTGAGCCGGTTGATGATTTCGCGCTACTGAAAAAGGCGTATACGAACAAGCATACCGGCGAGATCGATGACGTTGTCGTGAAGGGTGTCGTCGACCTCATCAACAGTCAGGTGGAAGAAGCAGCGTCTCAGCTTCCAATCGAAGACGAAGATTCAACGGGTTCCCAATTGCCTCGGGATCAGATCAACAAAATCGTTCAAAAGGTAAGTTTCATTTCATCTCAATTATTATTTACTATTTTTTATTTTTCTATTTCAATCGGTTCCAATCTTAATTATTATTTACATTTTGGTTATTTTCTATTTCAGTCGGTTCCAAAGAAGAAGGGCAGAATGGTGGGTTTGGCTCGTCCGTCACGGTCAGTTACGTCTTCTGCTGCAGCCCCGCCCTTTGTTGATCCCGAAGCACTTATGGGTCAGCTGCAGGACAAGGACCAACGCATTTCTGCGTTGGAGACTCAGATGGCGACCCAACAGGCGAGCTTCGAGGCACAGATGAAGCTGAACGAGCAGATGATGGAAATGATGAGGAGGTTGCACCCGAACGTCGATTTCCCGACCTTGCACGACCCGAACACCCAAAACCCGTAGTTTTTTTTTTTTTTTCAAAAACTTCGGAATGTTTTTTTTTATTTGTAAGACTTTCAATTTTATATATTTCATATTTCATTTTATATTTTCAAATTTAATTTTCTAATATCTTTTCTTTTAAGAAATAATTTTTTTTAAAAAAATTTATTTTTTTTAAAAATTAATTTTTAAATATTTCCGACGGACGCCTTCCGTCGGAAATATCCGACGGATACATTCCGTCAGAAATTTCCGACGGATACATTCCGTCGGAAATTTCCGACGGAAGGCGTCCGTCGGGAGTTTACGACGGAAGCCGTCCGTCGGAAATTTCCGACGGAAAGCGTCCGTCGGAAACTAGCGACGGACCCCTGCCGTCGTAAACTCCCGACGGACGCCTTCCGTCGGAAACGCCTGACGTCGGCGTCCGTCGGAAACTTCCGACGGACCCATCCGACGAATTGTGTTCCTCGCTTTTTCCTCGGAATTTGCTTTCCTCGGAATTCCGTCGGAAATTTCCGAGGAAATTCCGACGGAATTCAATATTCCGACGACTTTTTTCCGACGGAAGAGTTCCTCAATATGCCGTCGGAATACCCTAATTCCGACGGAATTCTGAGGAATTCGTCCGTGGGAATTTGCTTGTTTTCTTGTAGTGAAATATGAAAGTTTTCCTTCGGATTTTAGTCTTTGTATTTTTAACAAAGAAATCCACCCAAATTCATTATAAAATCAAATCCATTAATGAATCCGTATGATTAAATAACACCTGATTTGAATTAGAATTTATAAGTCATAGAACCAATAACACTTAATTTTAACTTGGATTTTAAAATCATGAAACCAATAACACTGGATTTTGTTAGATTTATAAATCCATTAAAATACCTAAACCAATAACACCCACTTAGTATTTTTCGTTGCATATCAAATGTCACAATACACTATTGTGAATTTTTTTATTATACTTTAATTATTTTTTTCTTGGATAATATTAAAAAAATTAATATGTCTACACTGTATTTACTTTTACTTTAGGTGAATTTAGAGAGAGGAAAAGGTAAAAAAATTGGTTAGTGCACTACAAGTTACAAAAAACCTTAGATATCACCTTAGCGTAAATATTTGCAATTATTCTGATGCCATAGGTTCTGGAGTTGAAAACACTTCGTTATAAGATCTAGGTTCAACTTGTTGCCTTGCTAATAAGTTTTAATATAATGGCAATTACAAGACTGCAAATACTCTAATGAAACAGAAAATAAGGTAATTCAGTCTCCACTCAATAAATTAAGGGACATTCTCCTTAATGACACACTTTCTGGTTTTCATTCCCAGAATAGCACACTCTCGCATTTCTACCATAACTAACATTCATTAAACGCTGAAAAGACCATCTTACCCTTACCATAAAAACACGCCAAAAAAAAAACCCACGCGACTCTCTCATTTTCTTAACGCCTTCTCCTCTCTTGCCGGAAACCTAGCCGACAACGACGGCGGCGGCAACGACGGCGGCGGCGACGACGACGACGGAGTAGTGTCTTCAGTTGGACGTTCCTGCGAAAATTCTTTGACGACAAGGCTTCGACGACAGTTTGCCACAGCTCGAAAAAGCAAAGGTATGGTTTCGTCTTCTGATCCGATCGTCGAGGTATCAAATCCTTCTCTCGAACCTGGTCAAACTATGAATCTGTTAGGTTATCGGGGAATTAACGGTAGTTTGGCAAATCGTGAGAGTTTGTTGAAGAAAATTGATATGCCTGTTCTCTCTGGTCATTTGCCATTCGATTGGATTTTGAGAGTGGAAAGGTTCTTTAGATTTGGTAATTACAGTGATGTTGAGAAGTTGGACCTCCTTTCTTTGAGTTTGGAAGGTCCTGTTCTTAAATGGTTCAATGGCGAAATGGTTACCGATCCGTTTACAGAGAGACTGTTTGATAGGTTTGCGGGATCTATTGATGATGAGCCAGCAACACGTTTGTTTTGCATTCGTCAAACGGGAGAATCGCAGACTATGTGAATGAGTTTGAAGCGTTGGTATCCCAAGTTACAGGAGTATAGGAAAAGAACTTGGTGAGGGTGTTTTACAACGGCTTGAAACCTGAGATGAAAGAGGTGATTAGAATGAAGGAACCTCAGGGATTAACTAATCACAAAGCGGCTGTCATGAAGATGCAATCGACTGTGGGATCCAAGTCGAAGTGGATTGAAAGGAGTTGGAAGCTCAGGTTCAGCAAGTGAAAATGAACGCTCCGATCATAGGTGTGTTCTGCTTCCTTTCTCAGTATTATTCAACACTTGTAATCTTTTTTATTCATTTTCTGGGTGTACTTTAGATCCATTGCTAGGAGATTTTCCAGAGATGATTGAGGAATATCTGGAGCATGGGGTCATAAAATGTGTGGCTTTTAATCACTGTGGTTCTCTTCTCGAAGGTAAGCTGTTCCAAACTGCATTCTCCTTTTAGCCTGCTGTTTCTCGTTATTTATGAACTTTGATTAGTTTTGGATTGATGTATCTTGCTTGCATTGTAGGTTTTGTTAGCTGGATGTGCGCGGATGGGGGCTGTGTGATCTGGTAGGTGTAAGGTTTGTCTATTTTTGGGTTTGTCTTGCAAAGGTTTATACGTTCTGAGGAAGATGATTTGGACCCTTCTTGGGAGCAAAGACTGGTGAAGCGATACTATGATAAACTTTTTAAGGAGTATCCTTTAAAACATTAAGCTGCTTGAGATGCATTGACACCCGTTAGATAACTTAATAAAGTTACAAGTATTAATTTACGAGAGTGTGGATGAGTTACATGTCTGTCTCCTTGACTGATTGAAGATATTGTATAGCTGACATGTCAAGATACAAGACTGGCTAGGTAAAAATCTGGTGTATGAATACTTAATCTCATTTTGGTTTACTTTTGTCCGGTTGACTTATTTTAAATGTTTGTAGATGGGTTTACGATGGAGAACGGAAAAGGAAGTTATGTCAGGGAAAGGTTCATATTACTTTAAACACTATTTTTTGTTTATTTCTTCTGAAGTAGCTAAGATAAGAGTTTGAAGTTTAAATGCACTTCTTTCTGTCAGGGCAGTTTTTGTGTGGGAGCAAACAATGTGATGAAACTGCGGCAACAAGCTCTTACGGTGGCCAAGGAAAGAAGAGAATCACTGGTTCAATATCAGTAAGTCATCCTGTCAACTTGGAAAAACCACAACGCCTAGGAATTGATTTAGTTTGTCATTTCTCTTCACTGTTTTGGGTTGTGTTCGTGAATAGTAATACCCAAAACCACTTATCTTCTTTTCAGGGGAAAAGGTGCAATGCAGAAGAGGGTGACTGCTCTTCGGGAACTCAGGCGTTTACTGTCAAAATCCGAGTTCCCTCCTATTGAAGCTGCGCTCAGCGCTGGTGCAGTACCTTTGCTTGTGCAGTGTCTTTCCTTTGATATTGTTTAGAAATTTTTATACAAATTTGATCTAATTTGAATGGTATTAAAGTACACACAAATCATTTATATTGTTTAGGAAAGTTTTCCTAAATATGTATAATGGCTTCCTGAATTTGAGTTAATGTCTAAATATGCACAACAATTATCATTTATATATATTTTACTAAGGTCTTCCTTAACATTTAGAAAATCTTCCAAAATTTCATTTGTTATATAAATATGCACAAAGTTCTCATTTACAAGTTTATGATGGTCTTTCTAAATTTGTAAGAATCTTTCCAAAAAATTCAAGAAAGCTTCATAAATTCCAAATTAACACTTCTAGATATCTAAAAATACTCACACAAATTTTAGTAAGAATTTTCTAAAAGTTTATAATGTATTTCTCAATCTCTAAAACAATAGAAAAACTTTTTAAAAGTTTAGGAAAGCCTTCCTGAAACTTCAGAAAGCTTTCCTATTTTTTTTTTATTATCAACTAGTGATTAACATACAAATTATAAACTATTGTAAACTATAGATAGATATAATAAAAAGCATTTTAAACAATACAAATTTAGGAAAGTTTTTAAAATTTCGGAAAACCTTCCTAAAAGTTCACAAAAGCTTCCTAAATTCGTTTTTGATCAACTGGTAATTAACATATAATTTTAGAATGGTCTTTCTAAATATGTATAAATCTTTCCTTAAAATTCAAGAAAACTTCATAAAATTCAAAACTAACATTTCTATATATCTAAAAATATTCATACAAATTTTAGTAAGATATTCCTAAAAATTTATAATGTACTTTTCAAAAATCTAAGAATGTCTTTTAAAACAATAGAACAACATTTTAAAATTTTAGAAAAGCCTTCCTAAAAGTTAAGCAAAATTACTAAAAAATTCTAGATATCTACAAATACTCTTTTTAAAAGTTTATAATGTCTTTCTCAATCTGTAAAAATGCCTTTATAAAACAATAGAAAAACTTTTTAAAATTTCAGGAAAGACTTTCCTAAAAATTTAGAAAAACTTCCTAAATTTGTATTTATCTTTTAAAAAATTAAAGAAAGGTTCTATAAATTCCAAAATTATAACATTTCTAGATTTTTCTACAAATAATATAATTTGTATGAATCTTTCTAAAACTTCAAGAAAGGTTCATAAATTTTAAAAAACTTTTCTTTTTAAATTTCATGAAAACCTTCCTAAAAATTTAGAAAAGTTTCCTAAATTTGTTTCTGATCAACAATAATTAATATATAATTTTGGATGGTCTTACTAAATATGTATGAATATTTTCTTAAAATTCAAGAAAACTTCATAAATTATAAAACTAACATTTCTAGATATCTAAAAATATTTATACAGATTTTAATAAGTTAATGTCTAAATTTGCAATGTATTTTTCAAAAATCTAAGAATGTCTTTTAAAAGAATAGAACAACATTTTAAAATTTTAGGAAAGCCTTCCTAAAGGTTAAGAAAAACTTCCTAAATTTGTTTTTTGATCTAGTAATTAACATTCAATTTAGGATATTGTCTTCCTAAGTTAGTTTGAATCTTTCCTAAAACATTAAGAAAGCTTCATAAATTCAAAAACTATAACATTTCTAGATATTTAATACACAAGAAATTTTTTAGTAAAGATCTTCTTAAAAATTTAGAATGTTTTTATAAATCTTACGAATGTTTATTTCAAATAATCAAAAACATTTTAAAAATTTAGGAAAGTCTTCCTAAACCTTAGAAATCTTACCTGATTTTTTTATTTGATGCACTAGTAATTAACATACAAATTACAAATTAAGACCTTGAAAATCACCCATTTATACACCTATAAAAATTAGAAAAATTGAAAAATAATTTTAGGAAGACCTTCTTAAATATCACTAATCGTTTCCTAAGTCTTTCTTAAAGTACCAGCAAGATTGGAAAGGCTTCTAAACTCTAGCTCAGTAGCTCTGTACCATTTAAATCCTTGCAAACTCTAAAGTTTTATAAACTAGAAGGTGGAATATTTCCTTGCATCTACAAGCTCGTAATACAAAAATGCCCCAGCTTAGATTTTTTTTTTTGAGGTGTAGGAGGACAGATATAGCTTTCTGGACCATATTGAGGACAGCTTTAATGAGAAGCCCATGAAGATGAAGATGGTGATGCTGAAGCTGAAGCTAACATAAACGATGATGGAGACTCTTGTCTCCAGTTTTCCTTTGAATTCTCTGTCCCCATCAACTATCATGGAAGCTTTATTCAGCAAGTTATTATTTACAAAAGCATTTTCCTTCCGGGCTTGTAACTATTCCAGTGCAATTGGGATCTATCTTTCTGAAAAGTGCAATTGGTGATGGTTGCAGACTTCTTTCTTAATGAATTTGAATTCTGCAAGAAGAACAAGAATGCTAAGATGAATTGCCTGAAATATTCCTAAGAAAAATGTGAGAAAAAAGATCACCATCCACAAGTACTCCATCAATATAGTTGCTAAAAATGTGATCAACCATGAATATACATAGCTCCTTTAGTTCTTTAGCTGGTGGACGCCCATGCAAAAAGTAGAACTGCAGAAAATATGATCGTATAAAAAGATTTAAGAATACAGAACCACAATACTCGTTCCCTACAAATTGTTATGAGTTAAGCGACCAATTTAGGAAGGCCTTCATGAATTTATAAAAAATTGACTCTTCCAAGAACTAGAACATTTTTGAGTTTTCTAAGTGGTTGTGGCCACTAAACCATGTTTACAATTTGGTCACTGATAAAAATGGAAAACCTATGTAGAATAATGTGGAAATTAATAGGTCATCGGATTTATGAAGGAACTTATCGGATTTAGGAAATAACATATGAGATTTAGGAAAGCATTCATGAATTTATGAAACTTTGACATCTTCGAAGAACTATATCATTTTTAGTTTGTTAAGTGGTTGTAGCCACTAAAACACGGTTATAATTTGGTCATTGATTCAAGTTAAAAACTCATGTGTTTATTTATACATCTACCAAATTTAAGAAGTTATTCTATACAGTTAGGAAGGCTTTCTTAAATCTTAGAAATTTAAACTTTTTTGTTTATTTTACTTGAATGTTTAGTAAGTTTATAAATGGTCAAGTAATTCATCCTAAAAAGTATACATAATAATTTTGTGCCAATTTTGACAACAACAAATTTAGGAAGTCATCATACATATTTACAAGGCTTTCTAAAACATATAAAAGATTTTACGAAAATATGTATGACTAATTTTAGATATGTAAAAATGTTATAGTTTTGGAATTTATGAAGTTTTATTGAATTTTTAGTAAAGGGTCATACAAATTTGGAAGATTTTCCAAAATATTTTCTGCAGTCATTTTAAACCCTATTTTTTTTGGCTCTATCATGTTCTAAATTTTATTCACACAATATATTAGAGAAATATCTAGTTATTGTTAGTTATACTAACAAAACAGTAACTCAATTGATTGTGAGAATTAACAGTCTTTCTACAAATTTAGTAAACCTTTCCTGAAACTTTATTAAAGCTTCCGAAATATATAGTAATATTCAAACATGTTTTATATGCCTAAAGCAAGTAGAAACAAACATTGTTAATATGGTTTACGCATGTAGAAACAAACAAGTAAAAACAGACATAATACAGGGAATATATGAAATAGAGCTTGCTCCTCTAATCCTTCGCATCCCCAATGCCTCATGGAGTAATTCACAGGTCCTTCCTTCGAACAAGAACTGATAAACACCTGCAGTGGAGCTCAGCAACTTTAAAAGCCCATTTATCTTCAGTCGATTCCAGGTTATCACTTGGGTTATCCATACTTGATAATGTCATAACTACTACAGTCAGTTTCAAGGCTCCTAAAATCCGCACTTCTCCTAAGCATGTATATTCGAAATTCCTAATGTCATCTACAGAAGCTCCAGGAACCTCTAATTTAAAAATATGAAACTATTCAGAAAGTATACTCAAACCTGAAGTGGAGACGACTACATAGGTGAAAACAAACCTTTAAAGCTGCTTCAGTGGAGCCCAGCTTGCATCGGATAAGGCTACTATATATTAGCTCTCTCTACTCATTCACCCGTTGATAGGGAAGAAAAAGAACACCATGGTTTCAATTCTTTACTTGCGCAAATGGATTCGCTAAGCCGATTAAGAGGAATGTGCCTGAAGCAATCAGAATATACAACAAAGAGATTGGTCATTCAGTACAAAACTGAATTGCATCTCAATCGAGCGAAACCAAAGTAACTTCTTTTGGTCATAATATACAGAACAATCAAATTGAAAAAGAGAATTAACGCAGGTAGCTATGTATTTTTTGTATACAGCTCCACATTCAGTACACCAATCTCTAAACATGACAATATCCTTTATGGTTATATGTCTTTCTGTTATAAGGACAAAACAATAGTAAAAATCTCAAACAAGATTAAACTATTTCCTCTATGATTAAGCACAACATTCTCTACCTGCATATTAATGGAGATAAGTCAATACATGCCAAACATCAATGACGATCTCCAACCTCGATTGAAATTGAGAATGGTTCCACGAGCACCTACAGTTACAAATGGGGAGGCTTTAATGCTTCATTCATCATATTGTTCTTATAGCCACGACAAGCTTTAGAAGATGTGAACAAGTTCTTACCATCCAAGTGATCCCGGAGTTATGACAAACTCTGTTATGATAAGTCGCTTGTCTCCTATATCAACGTAACCAAGAAGCTTTACCAGGTTTCGATGGCCGATTTTAGACAAAAGATCAACTTCACTACTGAATTCCTTTCGCAGATTCTCAAAGTGTTCCTGCATTAAATTTATAATTTATAAATTTCGCAAATTTGTATTGGATCCTACGAGTCTTTTGCGTTTAAACTCGTCCCTTCTGATTGAGAAAGATCAATTACACAGATGAGCTTTCTATAATCCAAAGGTTTTCTAAGAACTTAATGTCTCTCTCTAAACAGATTCCAATTATCAATACAACACTAAAAGCTCTCAGATTTGAAATCAAAGAAACTAGCTAAGCGGGAATTTGATGATTCAGTCCGATTTCATGACTCAAGTAAACCCAATGAGCCAGGGGACGAGTCAATTCGAGAAGAAACATTACAAAATTTCGATAGAATCATTCATACCTGGAAAAGAATCTCAATTAGTTCAAGTGGAGCCAAATCAGTTTTAGAATCTTAATTCGTCCCTCGTCGACTCCGTCATCCACCGCTGACGTCGTCCCTTGCTTCCGTCCCCGTCGTCCGCCGCCGATGTCGTCGCCTCGTCCTTCAGAGATTTCATCTATTTCAAAACTTGATCGGCTCGAAGAGAAAGGATTTTTGATCCCTTTCTGTTTTCAGTCAGATGAAGGTATAACTGTCAATGTTCTTATTAATGAATGCTATTTTATGGAGAAATGACCGGCTGTGTTATTTTGGGAATAGAAACTTAGATATATGGTATATGAGACCATTTCTCATAAATTAAAGTTGTGATCCTGAATGACAAAATACCCAAAAGAGTCCAAGACCTAGTGAGTTTGAACAACCATCCAACAATTGATTTTTCTCAATCATCACGAAGGGATTGTTGTATCCTGCATTTCTTTTATCTTCTATGTCACTATTACACATTCTTGTTACAGAATCGATGAAAGGAAGAAGAAGAAGACACAACAAGAAACAAAACAGAGTAACGACTCCGTTATCACCAAAGACTTACAAAGATAAGCCTGATCTCTGAAGTTGACATAGCCCAGTCACTTATCAAAGCCGACGTCTTTTGGAGCCACTTTCACAGATCTCTTTGACTAAAGATTCAGAAACTTTATCAAGGATGGTCCAAGAGTTGGAAAATCCCACATTCTTTAATCTCCCAGATGCCACTGATGGTTTCACCGTGAGAGTCACTGAGCTTAAAAGTAAAAACAAGATCGGTGAAAGTCACCTCCCCTGCTTCAAAGTCGAATATGTACAGATGCTCAGAAAAAATTGGTCCTGGGATGTATTTATGTGTTCGCCAAGCCTTGAGAGCATTCTGTTTGAACTTGACGATACAATAGACAGTGACTTGTTCCCAAACACCCATATTAACTAATAAGATGCATGCCCTAAATTTGGTTGTTGTACGAAGATGCTTTTCAGTTAACTTCACCGTTACGGAACTCCCTGAAGCTCGGTACGTGAAGCATGCAGGCACTTCTTCACCGGGTAAGACAGCAACTTCACGGTTTGATGTCTGAATGATGAGATCTCTGGCTTCTTGGTTTAAGTTGAAGCAGTTAAGGAAGTTGAGACTGATATTTGGATTGCAAAAGGAGCAATCTAGTCTCTCCAGGGACTCACAGTTTTCTGCATCTAGGAACAAAAGGGAATCAGGAAGCTGTGGGAGTGATACCAGATTATGCATTTCGTTTAGTACAAGTTGAAGTAGACGAGAGAATCCCTTGATCCATGGACCAAGCTCTTGTACTTTTGTATTAGTCAATTGCAGATCTGTGATACTGTCAAGAGCATGCAGTAAGTTCTTAAGGTATTCAAAGTATGACATATGCAACTCTTTAAGACGAGACCATGACCTGATCGATGAAAGGACTTCTTCTATCGAGGTTCCTTTGAGATAGAGATATACGATGTTTGTTGAAACCTCAGGAAAACTTTTCAACGAGGAGCAATCAGTGAGATCAAGTGTGATGAGAGACTTCAAGTTAATGTTGGTAGGAAGGGCCTCTAACTTTGAGCATCCCTGCAAATGCAACTCCAACAACTTATGAAGGTTCCCAACAGAGGAAGGAAGCATCCGCTGAGATCCAATCTTTGAAGATTAGTTGCATTCTCAATGGAGGAAGGGAGCTTCACTAGACTTGAGTGATTACTGAGATCCAAGTTTTGGAGACTAACTGCATTCCCAATAGATGAAGGGAGCTCTAACTAATTTGAGCAATGTCCGAGATTCAAATTTTGGAGATTAGTTGCATTCCCAATAGAGGAAGGGAGCTCCAACATATTTAAGCATATACAGAGATCTAATCAAAGTGACATTCCCAATAGAGGATGGTTTTTTGCCCAAGTTTAGGTGTGACTATCAAAGTGAAGACATTGAGAAATACATATAGGGACCAAGGCGAAAAAAGTAAAAAGAAATATAAAGTAAAAAACATAAAGAAACACAGATTTAAGGGTAACTAGTAAATCGAAAGATTTTACTAGCAAGCATGTCTGGGCAAATTCAATCTACCTTATCTTTATATTCCCGGGAATCCAATTTGCTGGTCCAGTCGACAATTTAATTCTTTTAAGTTTCATGTAAAGAGCAAATCGAATTCTGAAATAAACAGAAATCTAAACTGTCTTTCGTTATTCCTTTGCCGTTGTTTTACTTCTCGTCTCTATTTGGCCAACCGTAGCAAACCGACATATTTAGTTGGCACTGGCAATTCTTTATTCCTGCATTGTTATTAATTTCAAAAGTCAGTGAAAAACAATGTGATTGTTGCAATCAAATAAATGGTTTTTACTTTGGTCAAGTCTCAAACCTCAAATGAGATGGCTGAGTCCAACTCTATTCGGTTAAGTCGAACCGTCCCAAGAATATACTCAGGCAAGTCTGCTTCCTCCTTTCCCTGCATTTGCATATTTGGTCCGATACTCGAATTCAAAAAGCAGTTCAACCAAAAAGCCAAAGCATTCTCTAGAAGTGAGACCTAACCTCAATCAAGATGGCCAAATCTACAATGAGGCTTGTGACATAACCAAGGACCAGACCAATAACGCTCCTCGCAACAGCCGACGATCCAATATCTACATCAATCTGCAAAATCGCGATTTTATTACAACTCAGAAACCATGTTTAATTATGGTCCACATGATCATGCACTTTTCATGGTTTTATGAAAAGATAATCCCAGAATACAATTTTCATTGGAAACCTAGTTCATTGCAATCGAAGAAGAGAGGAAAACAGAGACTATTATATACCTCCAGAAAATTATCTTTCCTCAGGTACTTGCATGTTACAGCTTTACCAAGCAAACAGGCTTTTGTTCCAACAGCCCGCTTGACCATCCAATATCCCTGTGATTAATTCACAATGACTGTTGTTAACATTGTAATAAAAAGTTAGTATTATTTCGGAGACAACCAGAAGAGCAAAGTTTGCTTACCTGAACGATACTTGGAATCAGCTTAAATCTTGCGTCGCGGTAACTATCAGTCCCGTTTACAAATTTCCCCAGAGAAGAAGACTCGCTTACAGGTCGATCCGCAGCATAGTAGAGGACCAAACAATAGTTAGGCTTTGCTGGTACCTGGAAAGGACCCAAAAAAAAAAAAAAAAAACATTTTGACTTCTTTCAGATACAAACCTGACGCATAATTATGAATAAAATTTAGTGTTCGTGATGGTAGTTTGTACTATCCTAGGTTGAAGATGAATCTATACGTGTGCCACATTGTGACTTGCGAGTAAAAAAAAAGATGAAGAGCGAAATTAGTATTGATATATGCTGCTATACGAACAAACTTGTAGGGAAAGACTGACAGATATATAATGTTTATGTTGTAGATAGTGTTCACACCTGAAGATTGATGACTAGGATGAACGGCAGCTTTTTCCCAGGTTCTGACTACAAATGAGAAAACTTCCAAATCAGGAGAGTATATACACAAAGTTTGTATGTTTTCTTTTTTTTTTCCCACACACTTTTAACTACTTGTTAACTAAGAGAGTATCAGCAGTCTTGCCACAAGGTGAAGTGGAGAAAAATTGAAGAAATGGGCATGGCACGATGCCTCATGCGATGAGATTCATCATCTTTACACTTTCATAAGAAGAAAAAATTGAGGTACCTGGACAAGACATTTCGGGTGCAGAGCGATGTTGTCTACAGCTTTATCAACTTTAAGCCAATCCACTGATACAAGTGTCAGAAGGGGCTCCCCACCCATCACCTTCAGTTTTATCATACATTTTATCACATTTTCACGCAATTGTAACATAGAGGAAACAAGACAATCCAATTCTAGAGCTCAATTTGGAAAATAGATACATGCAGTAGTAACCAAAGTTGAGAGAGATGACATCATATAGATATATCAGAACAAGTTCAGAAACATGGTTGGGTTAGGGATGACCTAAGCGCAGTGGCATCTACAGAACATCAACTGTAGACATATTGACGAAGATGTACAAAAGTTACCTTTGCATTATCTTTTAGGTAGGTCTTTCCCCTGATCATAAACCCCATGCCACTAGGAGAATTCCAGCAATTTAAGTCCTTATCACCATTTCCTTTGCGCAGGGATCCTTGGAACTGACTTGGATCGATATTCACAGGATCGACACTAGAGTCTAACACATTACTTGCGCCTGGAGCTGATGTCAAGATAGAGCTGATATATTAATAATACACGCTGGGTTTTTTTTTTTTTTGTTTAAAGTGCGTTTAAATTCAAATCTGTGACACAACTCGTGAAGCCTTTGGTAAGATTAATGGACTAGAAAAAGAAAAAAAGTCAAGAGAGAACCTTTAGGCCGCTTCAAAGATAGGCTAGCGATTGCCCACGAAACATTCTTGAGTTTAACTTTTATCTCCTATTGTTTAACATGGAAACAACAGATTAATTACTTCGCAAACAAGTTGTTGTTATCATCATTAGGGTGTGTATTCTCACTATTTTCTGATTTAGGAAATTATTTCGAAGTTACATTTCCTTATGTCCTTGCCCTAGAGTGCTTTGCCTTTACAAATAAGTACATAAGGAAGAGCTTTTGGGTTTTTTTTTCTATTATATATTGATGATAAGGAAGCAACACCAAGTTACCTTTTTGTCCTGCTCCTCATCATCTTCATCGCTTTCCTCGCTTTCCTCCTCATCAGATGATGAGTCAGTGGCATCATAAAACTGCTCCTCCATTTCCTCATCTACATATTCACCATTCGGAACATCTGATAACTTGGACTGGACAACCGTGGTGGAAGTTTCATACTTGAAGGCCGGGTTTGCTCCAATATACTCCTTTAAACCTGATATACCATTAACAAGAAATTGGAACAAAAACGAGCGTGGAACTTGTGACATCTCTAATGCAGATGAGAGATCAGACGGTTACTACAAACAGCGTGCCAACTAAATTGTATTAAATTATATGCTCCCCTCCAAATAAAAAGCTTTCCATTTGTTACAACAGAGAAACATGATACATTTACTTTTACCCCAAACATGTGCGGATTGTGATTGCTAATCTTGATCATACCACTGATAAATGTTCGATTGTGCACACATAAGTCTCTATCCTTCTAAATATTACTGATACCAAAAAAAATATCACATCTCGAATTCCTACTCATTTTTAGTGTTCATACTCTAAAAATAGAATCGGGCAAAAGATAAGGCATGCATCTAACCTGCTACTTGGAGGAGTAATGCATATGGAACAGTCTTTTCAAACTTTGAGTAGCTAGTTCTCTTCCATTTGCACCAACGTTTAGAGTGTATTTCTAGCATGTGTGTTACGAGACAACTTGGAGGTTCTGAATCCGATCGCTTTCTTAAGTTTCTGATTTCCCAAGTAGATGCTGCAATCAACAGAAACGAACAGAGATCTAAGGTCTTAAAACAAGAGAAAAGTTGCCTTTCTAGGCATTCTGTAAGACCACGGTAAGAATGCATATTATTTGATATTCAACGTGTACAAAGAACAAAGTCGAGATGGAATAGAATATTAGAATAAAACACTAAAGCAGTATCCCACGTGATATGGTTTATAAGCCAACAAGATAGAGTCCAGGAGCCTACAAGTCAGTTCTAGATTTTATGAGCATTATATAACTTCTCTCCAAACCAGCAGAACTCAACAATATGGCAGAGATGTAAGGGCAAGTAATCACAAGCAACTGAGTAAGTAATCACGAGGATCAAGAACCTCTGGCTATCAAAGTACACTTGGGTAGAGAATATCTTAACAAGGAGAATATACCCTTTACTGCATTGTCACCATACATGCAGCATAGCAAATAAGGTAAATGATACAGATAGAAAGCGTATCAAAAGAAAAATATCTTACGAGTAATATCTGTACGTTTATATCCAGACTTTGGAGGCCGTTTCTTATGCACTGCTGGAAACTGTAAGATTGCTGCATACAAAGATACAGAATGAGAGAATAGTTCGAGATATTTAACGAATACTTATTTTCAAAAGAAATTAGACTCTAGGTGGCATGAGTACAAAAAAAAAAAGATACCCACCGAAACTTATATCACTGAGAAGAATGAATAACTAAAATTTCTAGACGGCAGTATCGGATATTTTATAAACTTCTGTAAATGTGAATTTCAGATTTTAGTTGTAGTTTTCTTTAACTTATTTGCGCGATTAACTAATAATATACTTACAGCAAAAATATAAACGATACAATATGGATTCTTCTTCTTTACTATTCTTGTTTTGCATCTGATCTAGCAATCTAAGGGTAGAGTTCATAGCTGGGTATTGACGTTTTATGTATTTAGTTCAGGAACGAATAACACCAACCTATACAATTCGGTGTCTTTATACGACACGACTACTGCCCAGACAAATCACCAGCCACCCAGTGACAGGACTTAAAATCAATATCCACTTTTTTTGCATAGGCGATGCAGACATCATCGGACAGATATATGAAAACATTATTTAGAAGAGAACTGTTCTCTACTTACTATATGTACCATCTTGCCCACGAACCCACTGTCTAGAGAAGATGAAATCTCTCTTCGATTGCCATCTGCAAAATATACTATTTAATTCAAGCGTAAAGCAATCCATTGAATTAAGTGATACATGCAAAAGATGTACAACATGTCCAAACTGGAGAGAACACAGATCTGATAGAGGAAAGATACCGCACCAATACATTTTAATACATACATTCTTCTCACTAAAGAATACAGAACAATCAGTATGACATTAAGGACAACCAGAACTTCAGTTGAAGAACGTACCGTGAAAGATACTTAGGATCATATACGCAGTAAATAACATCATAGTGGCCCTCGTATGAGTCTATCAACTCCGAATCACCTGTTACTGTATCCCACCTGTGTGGATAATTAGAAAGATCTAAGTAACAAATAATATCTATAATTTCAAGAAAATGATCTTACTCGTATCTTAGGTGTTTGTCAAGCTTCAAAATCACTTCGAACACAGCGTCCGCACTAGCTTCAACCACCGCAACTGCTTTCACAAGAACTCCTCTACCAGCCTAAAGAAGAAATTATTTTGAAAAAAAAATTATCTGAGAAACATTCTAAGCATTCAAACAGTCATTCAATACAACTAAAATTACAGTTCTTTCCAGTGCACTACAAGTTGTCACCTTAGGATAAATTATTGCAATTATTCTGATGCCATAGGTTCTGGCGTTGAAAATACTAAGTTATAAGATCGAAGTTCAACTTGTGGCCTTGCGATTAAGATTAAATATGATGGCAATTAAAAGACTGCAAATTTTCTAATGAAAACAGAAATAAGGCGGTTCAGTTTTCATTCCTCTCGGAATAAATAGCTTCCTCAGCTGGGACATCCTAATTTCCTTTCTGATAGCAACATGCACTCCTGCATGCAATTTAAGTCTATGCGAATTGCGATGGACTTTATCCCATACTACGTCCAAAACACTCCCATAGGTAAGAACTAAGAGAATACCAATGACTTCGTTTTTAACCCATCCACCAATCACTTAGTTGGAGATATATTCTCTGAATAAAAGTAAATATACCTTGAAGTTAGCCACATCTTCAAAAATCCTAACACCTGCAAACAATATGCAGAACAAAAAAAATAGGTGAAGGTTATGTATCAAAGAGCAAGGAAACCGAAAGAACAATCTTCTGAATCAAAGAAGAGATGAAAAATGGCCATTACGGTTCTAATTGAAAAAAACACTCGAAAAGTATATAGAGGAAACTAAGTGGGGACATTCTAATTGACCCATTACGGTTCAGTAGATAATTTTTTTATAAATAGAAGTTTGTGGGATATCAAAACTCTTCAGTTTACCGCAACGCATACCATTTATTGTACGAACACATTTCCATTGATGTGCCTCGATTGCATCTCCATTGTCACCTCCCTCGTAGAAACCATCACCCCTGACATCATTGACCAAGGTAGAGGACTGCCTCAAAAGAGTCTCAGGACCTGTAATTCAAGAACATAATCACACATCTTTGTATTGAAAGAAAAGTAACTTTCAGGTGAAACACATGTCTCGAAACATGAATAAAAACTATATAAAACATTAAGAAACGAATATAAAGTATATTAGGGAACTGGATTGGGTTTCAACATAACTATGGATCTCAGAATAATCAAAAAAAAATAAAATGAAGAGCGATAGGACTATGACAATAGTTTAACTTATATACAGGAGAAATCAAATGAAAGCTAAGCGAGCCCATAACCTTCAAATGAAATGCACCATATTACCTTGCCCAATCCGTATAAGCTTTTTTAACCCATAAGCATAACGCCGTACTCTAGGTCGATGTCCATCCAGATCGATGCTTCAAAAGAAAATAGAGTGTGATTCAGAAATTGTGGATGAACAGTGGACTTCTACTATACGAAAATGTTATGAGCTGTTTAAGAACAGAGAGTATAACATCGTCGTGTAATGCTTTTGGGTCTTAACAATGTTATGCATCTTCGATTGGAAAGAGCCTAATCTTCTCCCAAAAATGCATATTTAGAGCACCGAATCACAAACTACTTTGTTCTAACAAATATCATCTAAGGCACTAATCATATGATTAGATCATACTTGGCATCCATGCTTAATTTTGTTCTTCTGCTTCCACCTACCGATAGTGCATGTTCAGCCTTCCAAAACAGAAAAAGCAGTAATCAGAATTAAAAAAGAATAACTGGTGATACCTCATCCCAATAAGCATTAGATAGATGTTCCAATAATAACAACAACAAAAAAGTAGCCAATTATATGATATATAAACTACAAAACTTCATACATTACATGATGCTATAAACCTTCAGCACAGTCGTCTTAGTACCTGTTGTTTTGCTTCGTCAAAAGCTTCAATCCATTTCAGGGCTTCTCCCGCGGTAGCACAAGCAATCTGAAATATAGTTTACAGAAAAAAAGTTACTTGATGATTGATTAACTGGGTCAGGCAAACATACTTACCAGAAACAATCTAACTTTATAATTTGAAATGAACTTTAAAGACATTTACTCTACAATCTAACTGTTTGGTTCATCAACGTGTGAAAAAAAAAAAAAAAAAAAAAAACCATATGCCGGCCAGAAAAAAACTCAAGATCATAGTGAGGCAAGCGAGTCTAGTGCACATTTCCAAAGAAAAAGATTCAGATACCCAGACACCAACGTCTCTGCCAACACAAGGCCATTGCAAAGAGGGAATTTTAACTTACTTCTCCCTTTTTCGACTCATCCAATCGGTTATAGAACCTTATGACGTAGACATCCTACAAAATATAGAAGAAAATAAAAATTATCAAGTACACTGGTGTCATTTATTCTCACTTTCTCAGACTATTAGATAAGGAAAATAAAAAAGGAATTACAAATGTGTATTAGACAGAGACTGCGATCAACCATAGAAGAAGAGATTGAAAAGCATTACCCCCTGATTAACTTTGCGACGTCCTAGCTCTTCAACCATCATTGTTGGCCCTATGACACCACGCCTTATAGGTTTCTAAACAAATAAACAAAAAAAAGACAAATATGAATATAGTAGAATACCAAAACACATCTAGTTAGCATATCCATTTCAAATTAACATTAAAAAGAAAAAAGATAGAGACTAGACACACGTTGCGTTCCATCGTAAATCCCCCAATGTATTCAATGATTAGCATTATTAATATATAAAGATTCAAAACACGAGAAACGTGGCCAAGCTCAATCCCATTAAAAAAATCAAAAAAAGCTCAAAACATGAGAAACGTGACCAAGCTCAATCCCATATAATGAACATTCAGCTAACAATCTGAATAAATCTCACACATAATATCAACCACATGGTGATATCAACTCTACAACACCATACAGTGAGACACACCTACACAGTTCTGAATCAGAAACTAAGCATAAGCTAAAAAGCTCTCAGTACAATCGATTACTCTAAAATCAAGATTTTTCGAACTAATTTGCTTCAATTGAGATTTTACTTTCCTAATAATTGAGAACATTCACAACACAAGCACAGATCCAACGAGAATGGTGAAAAGCAAACAATTAAAAGACGAAGAAAAGAGGAAGAATCATACAATGTCTGGGTACTCGTGAGGATCTCTTTTGTACATCTCGACGTATTTGCCTCTAATGAAAAGGAAACGGAGATGACAATACTCGTGACCGATCTTATTCGCACCCAAATGATACACCCAACCGAAATACTCAAACGCTCCTCCTTCTCCTCCGCCTCCGCCTCCGCTGCTACGGCTGCTGCTTCCACTGTCATTACGATCTCCGGTTCTTCCCAGATTCCCGGAAACTTTCTTCTCCGATCCGTCGGCGGGAACAACTTTCTTCGACCCAGGCGATGCCATCGCCTTTTCCACGGTAAGATCCTCGCGAGCAACGATTTCGCCTTAGCTTTTCGTCGAATTTTCAAAACTTCCCGATTCAAATCGCTTCTTGTTTTATTCCATTCTTCTCCTCACTGTGTATCTTTGAGAATTTTATCAACTTTTTTCTTTCTTTTTTTGGGCTCAAATGTGGAGGTGGGTTGAGTTCTATTTCATTGATTCCTGTCCTATACTCTAACCGACACAGTAATGTTATCCAATGAAAATCAACCACGTCAGCTTAATATTGCTGCGTTTGCCATTTTCAGACTTTGCATTAAAACCAAAAATATGAATATGGGTGAGACGTAATAACACTTTCTTGTTTTTTTTTTTTTTAAATTCCATAAAACCGAAAAAGTGCTTACAACCATGGATACAAATATTTTTAATGTGCCCTAAATTGATATCATAAAAAGAGAAATATGAACCAAAATTAGTAGCACAAACGACAACGAGAATCTAACCACTCTCTTCTTTATACATAGACATTATTGATGAATGTTCCACAACTTTAGCTTCAGTCCTCTAAAAAAAACCACTTCCTAAGAACGCCCTGCAAGTACATATTCCTCATTTTCAGTTTCACACACACATACACTAATCCTAATCTAAAACTGCTAAGTAATGTGGGAGTTTCTCATTACCAGATTCCTGAAGGCTTCTTGCTTTCCTCCCTGAATATTAAAAAAAAATCCTTCTCAGTTACTGTTCAATATTACCATAAACCAAAACAGCAAGTTGAGAATCAATTTTTTACCGCGATTTTCCAGAGAATGCATCGTTGATTTGGTCAGGGTTTGGCCTTTCAGAGTAGGTTGATATCAACACATATTTTTCCTTTCCATTTTCCTCGCTCACTCTCTTGTAAAGCTCATACCGGTAAGGATAAGACATCCTGACCATACTCAAGAGTAAAAGATTTGTGTTTTTTTTCTTTCCTTTCTCATGATAACAACATTGTTAAGAAACTTCTTGTGGTTTCATTAACCGAACCTTAGAGCGCCCATGATCGGGTATTGTGTTCCAGCATAATAGAGTAGCCGAAACACATAGCAGTTGTCAAAAGTTAAGGCATATTCAAGCCTTTTCTCCCTCCCCATTGTCTGCAAACACGAAGGAAATGATAAGCAACATAATAAACAGATGATTAGGTAAATGGTAAATCACTGTGTGTGCTTACTTGCATTATGCCACTTGAAGCTGGTAAGTCCTGAATAATAATAATGTACATCAACCATGTAACCAACAAGAGATAACAATGTTAGAGCATCTTCAGTGGGTAAGAAACCCAAAAGAAATTCTCAAATAATTTATATTAGTATTTTAACATATTTGTTAACGTAATTTTTTTTTCAATGACCAAACCAATTATGGTTTCTACCTATCTCTTTCCTACTTTTTTGTTTTAGAATTTTTTTTTTTTTAATGAGTATTTCAACAAGATTGGTGGAGATGCTCTTATACTCTTTTCAAAGGGGAAAATGAAGCATGAAAGTTACCTTGAGGCGAGGATTGATAAGTACAACTGGCCTCTTACCTGCAGCAGTAGTCATCGCTTGTAGATCCTAACCAAGTATATTTTGTAAAATGAGGTTCATACGTTAAAGTCAATGACGAATTATATCAATTTTTTAAGCTACTTACATCTTTTTTTTTTTTTGGATAACTGATTATATTAAAAATGGAAGACTAAACGGCTGCAAGCTACTTACATCTATAATACAGTTTCCAACGGCATTTTGAGGAGCCACTAAGATGAACATGTCATCTTCTTCATCAACTTCTTTACCACCTGTTCATATATGCCTCAAAAGAATCAATAGCACGATAATGGCTTCGACTGGTGATAGCATAATGATGAATAAAATTGAACAAAAATTTGTTGATGAAATTTTTTTTTTAAATATTTTTTGTTTCTTTTGTTCCTCATCAAATTTAGAAAAGAAAACATTTCTTCAATTATTCCTCAATATATAATGAAAGATAATTTGTATAGGACTCGTGTATCCAAAGTTTTAGAAAAAATGTCTTCTTAAATGGTAAATAATTTGAAAAAGAAAAACATTTTTTCTTAATTGGTATAAAATTTGAGGAACCAAAAATTCACCCTAATTATTTTTCTTAAAATGTTGTCGCTAATTGAAGCCAATGTGTATTAGATGTATCGGAATCTTATATCCAACTTGAATATGCATGGCAAGTTGATTATGTACTATATTCTGTGTATTGGCGCAGTTCTCGTAAGATTTCTCTTGTCTTTAGACATGGATTTGTCAATAAATCTTGAAAAAGTACTCTGGTTTGGGATGTTACCAATTGCACCAAGCTTGACGAAAGTTCCCAAAGTTTCATCATCACCCCAGTCCATATATTCTAAAATCTTTCTAGTGCCTGCCAACTGCAGTGGCATCCCAGCGAGTGCACCTTCCCCCATTGACCCCTGAACACAAACCTGCAGGATGAAAGAAGCTGAATCAACAAGAATTGCCAAAAAGGTGACATCATCTGGTAAAGAACTTGTTTACCTTCACTCTTTTTCCATCATCTGCGAATGATAAAGCTAGAGTTCGAACCAGTTCCATCAAGGTTCCTATCCGGTAAACATCCTATACGTATCACAATAGCTCATGATTGTTGATAAAAAGTTTATGAAGCTCAAGAATATTAATGAATAACTTACCATTTCAGGATTTAGCTCAGGGATATTTATGTCAACCTTGTAAGAGAATCAGTTCAGTCAAGCAGATATATTCTTTAGGAATTGTGAAATAAAGACAACAAACTTTACATTTTCGACATTGCCAAAAGATTTGTCTCACCCGAAGACGATTGTTTCCATCTTTGATAGATCTAATTGTGGCTTGCAGAACATCTTCATAGAAATAAGATCTGATATCTCTGGAATGAGGAATGTTATTCAATCTCGTTGGTATTCCTCTCCAATTATCCTGAAAAAAAAATTATATAAATAAGAACATCTCCAAATTTGCTTGCTAGCTTCAAAGAAAAGTATTATGTCAGGGACCTGAATATCAGATGCTTTATCTGCAAGGACCTGTTTCATAATTAGCATCGCTTGCATAAAACGGTAACTTTGAAAAAGACATTAAGAAGTAGTTTAGTCCTATGATTGCCATCAAACTTATCTCTAAGAGTCTATTGTTTAGAAGGCCTGAATTAAAATTGTAAGAACACCAATAAGATGGTTGTTTCTAGGGAAGCACAGAAAAGTGTTTTCTACTATCACCAAAAACACATTTAAAAATTATTTATAGAAATTTGTGAGACTTGCCAGTCTTTATCATTCTTTTTAAGTGTATTTGAGATAGAAGAGTTTGGGTCTCCTGGAAAACCACTTCTTTTGGTCTGTTTGCATCAATCTGTGTTCAAAAGAGATGAAACCAAACCACAAAGTTAAGTGATGAGTTTCTAATAATGTATAGAAACCAAAAAAAAAAGTAAGAAACAAACAAACCTTGATCATAACATCAGAGTATGCAGAGATAATTGCTTCAGAATTTTGTTTGTATATTTGCAAACGTGCTTTTACCTTCAACAAAAAAACAACCTCATGAGATCACACTTGAAAGGTATACATAAAACTTTGATGAGAGAGCAAGTAACAAGTCCAAAAGATAAAACCTTCTCTTCTGTATCATCAGGGCGAGTAACAAGTCTTTCTTTAACTTCGTCTGATTCAGGAGGGTAACTTTTAATATGGTAAATTTTCCCAGTTACTGGATCACACCTTCTACCAACACATCTGTCTATTAGAATTTCATCAGGAACCTGTCATTAAGAATGGCATATATTAGCAAAGTAACATAGCCACTGATAGTTAAGCTTCACAAATTGAGGAAATGGTTACGTCTAGTAAGATAAAAATGTCGGGTTTGACGTTAAGTTTGTCCAGACTTTGTGCCTGAGCAAAAGTCCGAGGAAATCCATCAAGAAGCCATCCATGCTTCTTAGCATCTTCACGTGATAATCTTCCTGCCACCATCTAGAAAAAATAGTAGACATCATCAGAGGAAGAATGATGAAATAACGGTTTTAAGAATTTAAGTTTTAATCAGTACCGCTATTACAATCTCGTCCGTAACCAAACTACCCGAGTTCATGAACTCTTTTGCTTTCTTTCCAATCTCTGTCTCAGATGACACCTCTGCCCTCAAGAGATCCCCCGTTGATATGTGAACCAAACCAAACTGCATGAACAAGAAAGAGAAACCTTTGATTCGTAAGATCTTATGGTGCAGCCCAAGCTTCAAGATTCAAGACTCAGGATTCAAGATTCAAGATTCAAGATTCAAGATTCAAGATAGAAGAATGCAACAATGCATATTCACGCCACTCAAGAGAGAAGATACCAGAGTCAGAACCTATAAGACAATTAGACAAGAGATGATCGAAGAGCATACTCTGTTTAATTCAGTGCTGTGAAGCAGCTTTCGTTGATGTGTTAGTTTATGTTTCTGCTTCCAAGGTTAGTTACAGAAGCATTTAAAGCTCAGGGATCTCGGTCCATTGAGAAACTTGGTTATGCTTGAGATCCTCATAAGATAGAGATCAGTAGTGTATTTTACCTTTTGAACAATGAGCTCACATTGAGTGCCTTTTCCTGAAGCTGGTGCACCCGAAATCATCACCTTCAATGGCTCATGTAACGAACACTTAACCTATAAAATCCCAAACAGAAACAGAACACATTGGATTCAATTGATGACCACATAATGAACAGAAAAAAAAACGGATAGAAAAATAAACAAAATGTGGAATTAAATTAAAAAAAAAAATTCCCACTAGTTCATCATCAAATTTGGAGAGTAAATATTTCTTTGTTAATTCCTAAAAACATGAGAAAAATGAGAAATGGTGACCTATACACACACAAAAAAATGAGAAAAAAAAAATTCTCTTAATTGGTCTATACACAAAAAAGATTCTCTTAATCTGAAGAACAAATAATTCATCTAATTTTATTTTATTCTAAATTGTGATCACAAATCGAAGCCATTGTATATAATTCTCCTAATCGACCATGAAATTGGAAGCACATTTGAGGAAATTGGATTGAATCGAAGTAACCTGAGAATTTAAATTGGCCAAGAAGTGAGAAGTCCGGCGAGGGATGACGGAGAAGGAGAGACGACGGCGAAGGCGGCGGCGGATTATCGGTGATCGGAAGAGAAGGAGAGAAGGAGAAGACGGAGAAAGCGATGAAGTGGAAACGGTGGAGCGAGACGATGTTGAAGAGAAATGAGCGGAGCTAAGAGAAAGAGACGCCATTGCTAAAATCCTCCGTTGTGCTCTTTCCTTTTGATCAAAATACAAAAAATATTCATGGAAATAGAATTTAACGGCCACCACATAAACTACGAACAGATTTTTTTATTTAATAATTATGTTTTTGGAAATTATCCAAAAGGTTTTGTTTTCAAATAATTCTCGCGCTGCAAGTGTTACATAAGGAAAAACAGTCAATTCTTTATCTCAACACTGCTTGGCAGTTCTGATGTGTTCAGGGAATGTATTGAATACAATATTTGAAAATTATTTGAGATGATTTGTTTTTAGTGAGCTTTTAAATGATTTTGGGTGAATTGGAGAAGTTGCTGTGATTTTAATTAAAAAAACTCCAAAATTCCATCATAAACCATGAGATTTGAGTTTTTTATATATTTAACTAAGAAATTTCAAAAAACACTCTGAAATCATATTACGTTGCAGAGGAAAATGACAAAGTTTGTTAGAGAATATTTCTTATTATTGATGATAATGATCGAGTACAAGTATTTATATACAAGTATGAAATGCTAAACCAAAGTAAACCGACACTATACAATTGATAAAGCTGAATTAGTAAAAGGAAGCTAACTCAGACTTAACCAACGCCGATTTACATCAATAGTCCCCCTCAAGATGAGCATTGGATGTTGATCAGGCTCATCTTGGATTTGAGATGATTAATATGATGAGGGAAGAGGGGTTTGGTTAGAATATCAGCCACCTGATCTTCGGTTCGAACATGAAGTGTCTTCAGGAGGCCTTTATCAATCTTCTCACGCACAATATGGCAATCAAGTTCAATATGTTTGGTGTGCTCGTGGAAGACTGGATTCGGGGCAATGTGTATAGCGGTTGTGCTGTCGGAATAAAGGACTGGAACAGCTGGGGAAGATACACGAAGATCCTTAAGAAGATGCTTCAGCCACATCATTTCACAAGAAGCAAGAGCCAGAGCACGATATTCGGCCTCAGTAGTGATATTTGTGCATTTCTAATGTTTTGATCATGTCTTTCTAGCTTCATTTGCATGGTTTCTCTTAGTGTTTAGGCATTTTTAGGTTGCATTTGCATCTAGTGTGTCTTTTCAGGACTTGGAGTGGAAATGGAGGAGACTTGGAGGCAAGAGGAGCTGAATAGGAGCAGAAATCAAGAGAAGCAACTCGGAGCATAACCGTGGCGACCTGCCTAGCGACCAGCACTTGGTCGCTAGAGCATAGCGACCTGAAAGTACCCGCTAGCGACTCAGCGGATCGAATGGAGCAATCGAAGTGATCCGTAGCGACCTATCCTAGCGACTTACCCAAGTCGCTAGCGACCTGAGCATGGCGACCAAAGGAAGCCGCTAGGGAGCTTCGGGAAGACAAAGAAATGTTGACTTTTGCAAACCAAAGTTGACTTCCGGATTTTTATTTGTTTTTCCTGGTTTAATCCCAGATTGTTGGGTTAACTAGGGCTTTTTCTAGACTTATATAAATAGGTCCTAAACCTATTTGATGGGACATCTCTTATCATCTTTTTGGTGCTAAGTGTAAACCTAAAACCTTTGTTCCTCTTTCCTCTTTAATCAAGTACTATTGTTTTTATCTTTGTTCTTTTCTTCTTATTTCTTGTTTATCCTTGTTAATCTAGTGATCATGCATCTATCCATCATGGGTTTATGTGTTTTCACTATGATTAGTGAGTAGTCTTTTTATTAGGCTCATGGGGTAGGTAGATTTAGGGTGATTAGGAGGTGATTAGGGATTGTTATTGCTTATCTATTAGTTTCCTTCTCTTAGGTTGTTCTTAATGCTAGGGTTGAGGCAAAATCTCTGATTCTAGATCATAGGTGTTTCATAGCCCACAAGGTGTTTGATGAAATGTCTGAGCCAAACCTTTTGAGAGTCTTGCATGTCTAGCCAATGAAAGTTGATGTTAGGGTGCTTGATTAGTAGTTAAGGCAGATTCTATTGCATGCTAGACTTGTCTTAGTCCAATGAGAGTTGATGATTGAGTTTGTTTAGTATAGGATCAATTTCATGAAAGTGAATTGGTTTTTCTTGTTCCTTAAGCTTAGGATGGAGCTTCCTTGTGCTTGAGCAATCCCTAGTTACTAAGTAATCACCTGATAATCATTGACCAACACCCATGGGTCTAATGCCTTCTAGTATCTGAATTTCTCTAGTATTATTTATTGCTCTGTTTAGTTCCTTGCTCTAGCTTGCTCTTGTTTGCTTTTTGTTTGTTTTCTCTTGTTTCTTTTGCATGTTTAGGTTGTTAGAATCAAATCATAATCAAATCCCTTGCTGCATTTAGCTTAAGTGACTGTTTGCATCTTTGGTGTGTTGAATTACTTCCCAAGTTTGGATTGACACCTTTGTACTACAAAGGATTGGATAAGCACTTAAAATCTGTTTATCAATTTGGCGCCGTTGCCGGGGACGATCCGTCGCAACAGGGACGCTAGAGCTGCAGATGCTGCAGAGCAGGCAGACGTTGGTGAGGATGACGTATATCCCATTCCACCACCGAGCCCCGTATATGGTAGTGCTCGCTATCATTTCCATCCTACCACGGCCGCTATTCCGGAAGGTCACCTTCACGTCGCTCACTCTCAGATTCGCCGGCTGCAGCGATGGAACAAGTGGCAGGACCGAACGATCGGGAAATTGGTCAACACGGTCAGGGCGCTGAAGAAACAAGTGAAGACGCTCCTAAAAGGAGCCAGCTCGAGCAGCCATGCCCCGCACTATCCTGATCATCAGATGGTTGACGCGACCGAATCTTCTGCAGAGCGCCGTCATTCCTACCACAGCAGCCGCGAGCATGCAGGATCCTCAGAGCCTCCACGCGCATCCGCTCATGAGCGCCGCAGAGCCGCAAACCGCAGATATGTCCCAGCTCCACCTCCCTATTCCGACAACGAGTCACTCTCACTTGGGAGCTCCTCGGACTCTCCTCCTTCCCAAGACTTTTGAGGTACTTCTGCACACTTTCTGTATATACTTCTTTTTAATTCGTCTTGTTTCCTTTATTTTCGGTTACTCCTTCAGACTTGTTCCCACTGAGACAGTGTGAAATAAGTTTGGGGGAGTGACCAGTTTCTAACTTAGTGTTTTCTTCTGTTTTTAGAGTCTGCATATTTGCATATTGCATTGTAGATAGTTATGTTTTAAGAAAAACCAAAAAAAAAAAAAAAAAAAATTGAAAAATTTCGAAAAAACAAAAAAAAATGCATTTAGTAACATGTTTTATTTTATTTTTAGGACTGAGTCTAGATAGCATTTCATTTAGGATTGCATGATCATGCATTTGCATAGGGAGCTATGATGATTTTTCCTTGTAGAGTATTAGCTTTTGGAATGAACTTGGTGCTCTAGTTAGTGGTTCTCTATTGCATTTGTTGTTTGACTGAAAGTAAGGATGAACCATGCTTGGATCAGCTGTTTTGATTGCCTTAGTTTAGCTGAAACTTGCATGAATTGTGTTTCTCCCTATTTTATTTGGACCTCTAATCTTGACTTTCAATATCATGCTTGTGTAATCTTGTTGAAGCTCATGGATACCTTAAACATACTAGGGCTTTCTTCCATCTTTTTACCACTCTTTTGCTAGCCCTAGTAGATATCCTCACCCTTAGCCTATCCTTCATTCAAGCCAACATCTTTATTGAGAGATTTGTGAGGCCTTTTTCCCTTATGGTTGAACTAAGCATAAAGTGTTAGGATTTGGGACGACAGGTTTAGACTCTCATATAGATCCAGCTCTTCATTCTTGAGCTTGGTTTAGGATTAGGTGGGTTGAGTTGAGACTTTGGGAAGTGTGATCATAAGTGTAGAAGAATCAAAGAGTCCTAAAAGTGGAAAGAATATGGGATTAGTTGAATGGTTGCTTGAGTTAGTGAAAAGATAAAAAAAAGCTCTGAGTTTAAGTGTTATGATGGGAAGTCTCTCTCTAAAAAAAAAAAAAAAAAAAAAAAGAGAGAATGAATAAGTGAAAAGAGCCCAAAGAGGCCAAATAAAAAAAAAAAAGAAGAAGAAAAGAAAAGAAAGAATGAGTTAGTGAAAGAAAAGAGAGAGAGATTTCCCCAATGAAGTGTTAGGAGCTAAGTGATTAAGTTCAAAGTGAAGAGCAATGCATTCAACTAGAAAGGTTATGAAAAAAGGGTAGGATAGATGAACTTTTGGGCTGGGAATAGATGAATAGGTAATGACATTTGGGGCATGAGGGTAGATGAGAGTCTAGTCCTGTATGCATCAGTTGTCCTTTACCTTTAGCATTATGCCATAGTTCAATCCTTTTCATTGAGTGATCCCTTGTTTTGATTTAAAAACCCTTTCTTATTGAGGTCATTTTTACCTCAAAACCTCTAACCCCAAGCCAAATGAGCCAAGGCAAGTTACACAAGTATGATTCATGGTTCCAATTTCAATGAATGTTAAAGGGAGAAATGCATGAAGTGTTTGTGTAGGTTGAGCTTTGGGATGAAATTCTTGTTGTGATAGTCATGGCTAACTCTTTTGGAGTAAGTTAGACATCAAGTGCACCTTAGAATCAAGAACTAGAACACCAATTTAATTCCATTTGTTGATGCTTGTGGATCTGAGCTCCCACTTTCAAACCAACACTCTTTTTCTTTCTTTTGCTTTTCTTGAGGACAAGCAAAGGATTAGTTTGGGGGAGTTGATATTTGTGCATTTCTAATGTTTTGATCATGTCTTTCTAGCTTCATTTGCATGGTTTCTCTTAGTGTTTAGGCATTTTTAGGTTGCATTTGCATCTAGTGTGTCTTTTCAGGACTTGGAGTGGAAATGGAGGAGACTTGGAGGCAAGAGGAGCTGAATAGGAGCAGAAATCAAGAGAAGCAACTCGGAGCATAACCGTGGCGACCTGCCTAGCGACCAGCACTTGGTCGCTAGAGCATAGCGACCTGAAAGTACCCGCTAGCGACTCAGCGGATCGAATGGAGCAATCGAAGTGATCCGTAGCGACCTATCCTAGCGACTTACCCAAGTCGCTAGCGACCTGAGCATGGCGACCAAAGGAAGCCGCTAGGGAGCTTCGGGAAGACAAAGAAATGTTGACTTTTGCAAACCAAAGTTGACTTCCGGATTTTTATTTGTTTTTCCTGGTTTAATCCCAGATTGTTGGGTTAACTAGGGCTTTTTCTAGACTTATATAAATAGGTCCTAAACCTATTTGATGGGACATCTCTTATCATCTTTTTGGTGCTAAGTGTAAACCTAAAACCTTTGTTCCTCTTTCCTCTTTAATCAAGTACTATTGTTTTTATCTTTGTTCTTTTCTTCTTATTTCTTGTTTATCCTTGTTAATCTAGTGATCATGCATCTATCCATCATGGGTTTATGTGTTTTCACTATGATTAGTGAGTAGTCTTTTTATTAGGCTCATGGGGTAGGTAGATTTAGGATGATTAGGAGGTGATTAGGGATTGTTATTGCTTATCTATTAGTTTCCTTCTCTTAGGGTTGTTCTTAATGCTAGGGTTGAGGCAAAATCTCTGATTCTAGATCATAGGTGTTTCATAGCCCACAAGGTGTTTGATGAAATGTCTGAGCCAAACCTTTTGAGAGTCTTGCATGTCTAGCCAATGAAAGTTGATGTTAGGGTGCTTGATTAGTAGTTAAGGCAGATTCTATTGCATGCTAGACTTGTCTTAGTCCAATGAGAGTTGATGATTGAGTTTGTTTAGTATAGGATCAATTTCATGAAAGTGAATTGGTTTTTCTTGTTCCTTAAGCTTAGGATGGAGCTTCCTTGTGCTTGAGCAATCCCTAGTTACTAAGTAATCACCTGATAATCATTGACCAACACCCATGAGTCTAATGCCTTCTAGTATCTGAATTTCTCTAGTATTATTTATTGCTCTGTTTAGTTCCTTGCTCTAGCTTGCTCTTGTTTGCTTTTTGTTTGTTTTCTCTTGTTTCTTTTGCATGTTTAGGTTGTTAGAATCAAATCATAATCAAATCCCTTGCTGCATTTAGCTTAAGTGACTGTTTGCATCTTTGGTGTGTTGAATTACTTCCCAAGTTTGGATTGACACCTTTGTACTACAAAGGATTGGATAAGCACTTAAAAACTGTTTATCAAGTAGATGAGCGAGAAATCGTGGGCTGTTTCTTCAATCGCCATGAGATTAAAGAGTCACCAACGAACATCGTGAAACCAGTAGTGGAACGACGACTATCTTGGCAAGAAGCCCAATCAGCGTCTGTAAAACCTTTGAGACTCAAGTCAGGAGTTGCAGAGTAAAATAACCCTTGTCCAAGAGAGCCTTTGACATACTGAAGGACTTGATACACGGCTCGTAAATGGGGAGAACGTGGAGCAGAAGAATACTGACATAGTTTGTTGACAGCAAATGTGATGTCAGGGCGAGTGATGGTGAGATACATCAACTGGCCAACGAGACGCTGGTACATCCCAGCATCCTCAAGTAACAATCCATCATTCTTGGAAAGTTTGAGATTAGGAACCATAGGAACATTAGCCGGTTTACAGTCTAACATTTCAGCAGAGGAGAGGAGCTCCAAAGTGTACTTACACTGACACAAAGAAATGCCATCAGAGGTGCGAGCAATCTCATGTCCCAAAAAATACTTAAGAGGACCGAGATCTCGAAGCTTGAAACATTGCTTCAGAGCAGCCGTAAGTTCCAAAGCAGCGGAATCAGAAGTGCTGGCTATGATGATGTCGTCTACATAGACCAAAACAGCCACAAAATCATGATCATAAGATTTAACAAAGAGAGTGTGATCACCATGGCCTTTAGAGAATCCCAAATCAAGCAAAGAAACAGATAATTTCTTGAACCATTGGCGAAAAGCTTGTTTAAGGCCATATATCGATTTTCTGAGTTGGAGAACTGCATTCTTAGGCAGACTGTCCCCCTTGCGTGCTGCATAACCCTCATGAAGTTTCATATAGATCTCCTCCTCAAGCTCACCATTAAGAAATGCATTAGAAATGTCGAGTTGAGTGAAAGACCACTTCTTTGATGCAGAGAATTTTAACAGTAACTTAATGGTGGCCATCTTTGCAACATGAGAGAAAGTCTCATTGTAGTCCAAACCTTCTTTCTGTGTGTACCCCTTAACAACAATGCGAGCTTTATGTCTCTCAAGACTACCATCAGCATGGAACTTCAGAGTGAAAACCCATTTACAGCCAATAGCTCTCTTTCCCAGAGGCAAACTAGCAACATCCCATGTTTTAGTCACTTCCATTTCATCAACTTCCTTATCAACAGCTTCACACCATTCCTTAGATTTCTGAGCCTCAGAATAAGACTGGGGAATAGGTATAGAATATAGTTGATATAGGATTGATAGTTAGGGGAAAGTTTGGATGAAGTAAGAATCTGAAATGGGATAAACAGATTCATTGAACAATGATAATCTTGGAGAAGGGCAGGTAGACGTTTAGTACGAGGGTGAAAGATGGGATGAGATAAGGGAATTGGTGATGGAGGAATGGGAGGAGTACCTGAAAACTCAGAATCATTCGGTGTGAAGCCATCAATGATCGATCCCGAGGAAGAATCAGTCTCCAGAGGAAAAATATATTTATGAAAGATAACATTCCGAGAGATGAAAGTCTTGTTACTCTCCCAATCCATCAATTTATAACTCTTGTATCCAGAAGGATATCCCAAAAACACACAAGCCTTGGACCGAGGAAGAAACTTATGTCTTTGCTTAGGAGATGTCGAGCCATAAAAAAGACAACCAAATGTCTTAATGAGACAGTAATCAGGAACTGTACCAGTCAAAATATCATAAGGAGTTTTATTGGAGAGAAGTTGAGAGGGAGTTCTGTTGAAGAGGAACACGGCAGACAAGACCAGTCACCCCAAAAACGAAGAGGAAGTGAGGACTGAAACATAATGGCCCGAGAAACATTGAGGATGTGTTGATGTTTACGCTCCACGACTGAGTTCTGTTCAGGGGTTTCAGGGCATGAATGATAAGGAATGATGCCCTTTTTCTGATAGAATGCAGTGAATTGGAGTTCAGGAGCATTATCTGATCTCACTGATTTAACAGTAGTGTTATACTGATTCTCAACTTGTTTGATGAATGTAGGAAAGACTGTGAGGACTTCCTTTTTGGTTCTGAGCAAGAAAATCCAGGTTGCTCTTGAATGATCATCCACGGTAATTAAAAAATAACGATATCCTTCATTAGTTTCAACTGAAAAGGGTCTCCAAATGTCAATGTGCAACAACTCAAAAGAATGATTACACATATTATTGAGAGGGGAGTAGGAGAGTTTCTTCTGTTTGGCCAAATGACAAGTATGACAAAACGAAGATCCTTTATTCTTCTGCTCAGAAGTGCCTAACACATCGAAGATGGTGTCCAAACAACAATAAGAGGGATGTCCCAGACGTCTGTGCCACATACCCAAGTCCACCATAGCGTTGACAGAGATTGGAGGAACGGCAGTATCAAGCACATAGAGTCTTCCCACTCGTCTACCCTGACCAATCGTCAACTCCTTGGAAGGATCCTGTATCGTACAAGAAGAGGGATCAAAGATCACACGAGAGCCCAAATCAGTCGTGAGAGAGCTTATACTGAGGAGGTTCAACGGAACTCGGGTATGAACAACACATTGGTGAGGGTAATGTGTTTGTTGAGAAGAATTGTGCCCACTGATATTAACGGTGGAACCAGTGGGTAAATTCACAATACGTAAGACGGATGTATCCAAAGTACTGAAAAGATTCTTATCATGAGATACATGGTGAGTAGCACCAGAGTCAATGACCCACATCTGGTTAGAGAGAGTATGCTTGGCAACCATAAAAATGCCAACAAAAGCATAAGTAGAGGGAGAAAATGAGATACCGGATGTGGAAGCAATAGCTTCAGGAGAGCCGGTCTGGAGATGGAAACTGAAGAGAGCAATTAACTGTTGTATCTGGTTCTTACTGAGATTCCCAATCATATTCTCAACGTTCAACGACTTAGGATCAGAACTAGAGTCAGAGGACAAGGAGACTTGAGCAGCTAGCAACCTTAGGAGAGGAAGCAGAGGTGTCTTGACTCTTGAACTTGGAGACAAAGCCTGGAGGAAAACCATGTTTCTTGTAACAACGCTCTGCAACGTGACCAACGCGTTTGCAAAAGGAGCAAATAGGACGACCCTTAGATTGTCCAGTCTGAGCATAGCAAATCGTCTGGTCAAGGGCAGCGGATTGAGTGTCGGAGACGTGAAATGCTGATGGAGCTGAGGGAACAGTAGAGAAGCCTCTATGACTGTCATCTTGATCTAAGATATGGTAAATCTCAGATAAGGAAGGGAGAGCCTTCTTCATGATGATCGGTCGCCTGATGATGGCATAAGAGTCGTTAAGTCTGGCCAAAAAAAACTTAACTATCTTTGCACGTTCAGCTTTCATGCGTAAGTGTTCAGCATAACCACACACACAAAGCTTATCAGGTTCATCACCACTTTCAAGCGTATCCCAGAGAGTCTTCAAAGTTGTATAATAGTCATGAGAGACATGGAACCTTGACGGAGGTCCTGAATCTCCTGTATCAGGTTGAATGTGCGAGGAAGATTCGTCATGCGGAAGCGTTCATGGAGATCTCGCCAGATATCCGCAGCATCATTGAGACGTAAGATGCTACGATAGATCTGAGGAGAAACAGAGTTTAACAGACAGGATTTCACCATACTGTTACAACGGGACCAGAGGCGAAAGGAGAGGTCGGTTTCAGTGGGTCGGAGAACAGAACCATCAACAAAACCGATTTTGTTTTTCTCATCTAAAGAGATCTTCATAGCAGCATGCCAATCATCATAGTTAGAACCATCTAAATGAAGGGAAATGAGATGCAAACCAGGATGATTGGTGTGGTGCATATAGAGAGGAGATTGACTCAGGTCGAGAGAATCAGTCTGAAAGCCAGATCGAGAAGCGCCGTGGAAAGGAGAGCCAGCGGGAGAAGCTTGATCGGTGACGTGAGGAGACTGAGTCGACTTCCGAGTCGAATCCTGAGCGGATCTCGTAAAAGCACGAGTACGAACAGATCTGCGAGTAATCTTCTTGGTAGGGACCATCGTGACAGAGAATCAACCAACGGGAAAACGAAGATCAAGGTCAGGGATGGGAAAATCAGAGAGAAAGCGACGTTTATCGCTCTGATACCATATTACGGTGCAGAGGAAAAGGACAAAGTTTGTTAGAGAATATTTCTTGTTATTGATGATAATGATCGAGTAGAAGTATTTATATACAAGTATGAAATGCTAAACCAAAGTAAACCGATATTATACAATTGATAAAGCTGAATTAGTAAAAGGAAGCTAACTCAGACTTAACCAACGCCGATTTACATCAATAAATCCCAACAACTCTCCTAAAATCTATTACTTAAAATATTTCAAATAACACTGGATTTCAAAATAGACTTTAAACTTACAACTTTAATAATGTTCGATTTTAAGGTAAGTTTTGAAATTCATGTTCCAATAACACTAGATTTATCATTTTTTTTTCAAATCACTCGAAATTACTTCAAATCATAGATTCAATACACCCCTCATAATTGTTTGCTAAAACATATTCTCATTTTCAATTTTATATCTCAACTAGTCCTGAGTATTTTTAACTGGACTCGAAAAACCTAACTGCTCCAAAACAACCGGTTCAGTATTTTACCGTTCCTTTAAAATAATCGAACAGATTATTAAATAAATAATAAAAATGCAATTAATACAAGCCCAACCAAATCTTAGTGGTTTTTTGGTCTAACACCATAATCATAACAGCCTAGTAAATCTCAAATAACCACATAAGCAAATGACGAAAAAATGTCAAGAAGAGACACGACAAAGATAGAGAAGTCAGATCGCTGGTGAAGAAAGCCAGAATTGCATCCTCTATAAGGCTTTTGCCAATTTCGTTTCATGGAGGCTCAGTATACGGTTGCAGGTAATCCTGTCGATTCATAAACGAATAGGATATGGAGTCCTGAATGTGTTTTGATGGATCCAAGCATTTCTCTCCATCCATAATGAGACGACATATGGTTGATAGGGAAAACCAAACATCCCAAGCAAACAAGCAGTAAAAAAAGAAGATGGTCCCTTAACTTCATCCAGGTAGCACAAAGGGGGCACAAAGGGGGCACAAAGGATCAACATTCAGTCCCCAGGAAATTATTATGTCTTTCGTAGAGAGCATATTGATTACAATTAACCTGCATTTAGAAATACACTATGTGCTAGTCGGGCGGCTGATCCGGACCTAACGAGTTACAGGATTTAGTCGGAAAATATTCGGAGATTAGTAATCCAGATCTTTTTTCTTTTTTTTCTTAGAAAATTTATATATACAAGGTTGCTTATACGAGTCATACTAATAAATCTACATAGTCTGATCGACATAACCCGGGTTCGACTCTTACAAGAGTCATTTTTAAAAACAAAATTAAAAGGAATGGCATAATTGTAATTAACATGTAATCTTCTTGAAACAGTTTTCTATGTTTTAAAGTTTATGTAGTTCATTGATAGTTTCTACACAACCTTCAATTTTTTGCATTTTAATTGTTGTTTACGTAAGATCTATCATATACTAACCAATTTTGAACTCCAAAAGAACAAAAAAAAAATTGAATATACTACAATATAGATAATTAGTTATATTTTTATTATCAAAACCCGAACTGAACAGAAGTCAAACCAGTTAAGACCTAGACCGTTTCTTAAATTTCTAGATTCGAAGCCCGAAAAGTAAAACACACAAACCAAAAAAAGAAGCAAAGTAACAAACTCTTCAACTTCCGTCCAAGTAATGATATATACATGCAGCTACTTCAAATGCTTCGGAAATAGGGGCATTTAAATAGGATTAAACCACCACTCTCCTATTTATATGTCATATGTGTAGGGCTAGTAAACTCCATTCGATTACAATTCCATTTCCATTTCCATTTTGTGTTGATCACTCGATATGGATTATGCCTCAAGCGAAGAAACTGGTTCCAGCAACATTCACTTGCAAAAGAGGCAACGAACAGAGGATGATAGTATACGCTCGGTGATGCTCGATTTTGATGTTCTTGATTGTCCAGTTTGCTTCGAGCCTCTCACTATACCTATATTTCAGGTTACTTTTTTAATATTGATTTTTGTTGAATTAGATTGTTTCTCTTTGTTTGGGTCAAACCTTGCATTGAAATGATATTTGGAAACGTGGTCATTTACTAGGTGTTGAGACCGAGACTTGTTAAGCTTACAGTTTGGTTTGTTCATGTGACGTTTGATTTTTCATTTCCAATTTATTAATTTTTTTTTTCTTCCTATTCTTGTTCTTCTGATGGTTAATTGATATATATATTCAAGTGAAAAATTATTTGTTAGGGTTTCTATAATATAGCTTTTGGTTGTAATTCATTGGTTTTGCCTTTCAGTGTGATAATGGGCATATAACTTGCTCTTCTTGCTGTTCCAAAGTGAGAAGTAGTTGCCCTTCCTGTGCTTTGCCTTTCGGCCACAACCGTTGCAGAGCAATGGAGAGTGTGCTCGAATCACTCTTTGTCCCATGCCGTAACGCCACGCTTGGATGCACCGAGAACGTTTCTTTTGGGAAAGAATCAGCTCATAAGAAGGAATGCAACTTTTCTCCTTGCTCTTGCCCTGTACAAGACTGCAATTTCACTGGTTCACACATTGATCTTTACGATCACTATGCTGTTTCTGCTCATCCGGATGGCTTGGGCGGAGGGTTCACTTGTGGCACTCCGTTTTACGTTTTGATGAACATCAGCGAAAAAATATTTATCAAAAGGAATATAGCATGCGACTGTTGTTCGCAGTGCAGTGTTTTAGGGAATCTTATGGTGTGTATGTATCTGTAAGCTGCATTGCACCATCTTCTCCAGAAGTAGGACGCTTCTCATGTTGTCTCTCCTACTGTATTGCGGATGGACATACAATGACATACGAATCACCAGATGTGACCATGGTTCTTGAAGTTAACTCGGAAACTCTTCAAGAGAATTCCATGTTGATCCCTCACAGTTTATTGCGTGGTGAGTTGTTAGAACTAGAGATTTGCATCAAGAAGTCGAACCAAGAGGAAGATTGTGAAGGGTGATATAAAAACCGGTTCTTTTGTTATTGCTTTTACCTATGAAGACTTTATCTATCCCTCTGTTTTAATTTATCTACCTATTGTCGTTTCTATATAAGTTGAGACATGATAAGTTAAGATCAGACTTAGTTTCAGTTTGGACTCGATTTTGTAATGCTTTTTCCTTAAGGTTTGGTCTCGGCGAGGAATCTACTCAATTTAACTTACCACTTCAGATTTATTGAATTTTGTTTCATACTCTTATATTCACACATGAGATTGAGATATACGTGTTCTCCATATCAAACGCAGGGTATATGTTATCCCATTGTTACAAACATTTTGGTTAGATGATCTATTTGTCGCAACTCATTATTCTGTGTTTGGTTTTTGCACTTCAATATCTTGCACTAGACTGCCATTACACGGCCTCTTACAAGAGCATCTACAAGCACCTTTTGTCTAACCACAATGTTCATTCCAAGAATCTGTCATTCATGTGTGACTATTCATTCTATTGATATTGTCGTGAACATTGGCGATGAGATCTTACTTCTTTGGGAAACCACCAAGGTTTCCTTCAATCTCTGCAAGTAAATAAAACGCGGACATTGCACATCATTTCTAAAAATTAGTATAGATTTCCTAATATTTTAAGAACATCATTTCCTAAAAATTTAGGAATACTTTTTTGGACTTCAAAAAGACTCTTAAAAAATGTTGTATTTTTCCATAGAATAAAATTTGCATCAAAAATATCTACTATATCATTTTTACATATTTCTTATCATCATTTCAGTGTTTCAAACCATTTATGTATGTCACAACCATTTTTAGATATTTTACTAAAGTTTTAAGAATCATTTCCAAAACATATGTAAGCCATTTAAGAATCATTTCCAAAACATATGTAAGCCATTTCTCGAATATTAGTATACTTTTCTTAAAATTCTAAGAACATCTTCTTACACCTCCAAATATTTCATAAATTTTTAATATGTATGTCAAAACTATTTTTAATGTTTTCGAAAGTTTTAGAAATCCCTTCCTAATTAAAAAAATTCACAGATCTAGTAAAAATTAGTGTACATTTCCTAAAATTCTAATTTCAAATTGTTAGGATTTCAAACATTTTAAAAATATTTAATATATCATTTTAACATATTTAAAATAATATTTCTAATCATTTAAAACAACTTTATTATATGTCAAAACCATTTCTCAATGTTTACTAGAACAAATCATTTTTGTGAAAATATGTAAATCGTTCGTGAAAATTAGTATAATTTCCCTATAATATCATAAAATGATAATTAGTATATACTTTTCATTTTATAATAAGTGATGTTTTAGTAAAAAGGGCCTATTTAAAAATTTATTATGTTCAGATTTTGATGAAAAATTAGTTGACTTTATTATTTTAATCATTTATATTAAGTAATTATTGGTTTAGTTTTGATTTATAATAAATTTATAGATTAAAATTATATGTTAATGTTATTTTAAGATATTTATATATATATTAATAATTCTACAACTTAACAACATATTATATTATAATTTTAATATTATTAATTTGTAGAGTTTAAACTGTACCTCATAGTGGAATACATGATTTTCATATGCAGTAATGTGCTATCTAAGATATATACTTAGGTTATGTGCTATCTAAGATATATTGTCAAAATCATGTATTCCATTATTAGATAAACTGTACCTCATAACGGAATGCATGATTTTCATATGCAGTTATGTGCTATCTATAATGTTTTTTTTTTTTTTGCTATCTATAATGTTTTGAGGTTAGGATTAGAGATTAGGGTTCTTGAGAGAGAAATTAGATTGGGTTTTTTATTTGGAAGAAAGGTTTGGTTTATGATTTTATTAATTTAATTTTCAGTTAACTATTGGTTTTTTTTTATTTAGTGATTTTAGATTGGTTTGTCGTTGAATTGGTTGAGTTATTTGGTTCAACTTTAATTTCTATCCGGTTAACATATCAATTAACAAAATTAGATAAAAACTAGGTGGTGATGTGGTTTTAACCAGAATTAAATATTGTTGAAAAAAAACCAGAATTAGATATTAAGTGTAGTTTTAAACAGTCAAAATATTTTTGTGTAGTTGAATAAAGAGGTCAAAGTTTTGTGTGAAAAAGAGTGGTTTGCAAACTTTCTATATGGCTGTATCCCGTCTTCCCACACATAAGGTGATGAAAAGTTTAATAATAGAAAAAAAAAATATATATATATCAAGGCTAAAATTTAAGGGAAATTAGGTGGTATAATAGTCTGTTGATACAAATTAGGAAACTAACATATATAGTTACAAATTTTAAGTAAATAACATAACTTGAATGTTAATTTTCGATTATACCCTTTAACAATATTTGAGTGAACTTTTTTCTCTCAATCTTAATCTACAAAACTGATTCACGCTTCTTTTTTTATTGCATATGTTTTATGTTCTATCCCCTTGTATAGCCATCAGGTCCCTCATAACCATAATTTTCTAATTACAATTTCTCCTTCAACCTCTCTTTCTTCTTTTTCTTTTTTCGGCCTGTAATTCTTGTTATTGTCAAACAAGATGTTGAACAAGATGTTGCAAGAGAGCTTGTCTATGTTAAGGAACTCTTCAAATGGAGAATGGAGAAATCTTTAAAAGTACTGCTGATTCAATCGATGATGTAGTGTCATAGGTATTGTATTGTACTCACTTTGTAAAAGATCTCAGATTTTGTTTGATGTATATCTTTTCATGAGTTTTTTTGTTTTCTCATCTTACATTATGTAACAAAAAGCAGAGTTACCAAAGAGCTTGTAGGATGTTTGTATAGATTTTCATATGTTTAATAGCAGACTATATTTATAAATAGTTAACTATTAATTACTATGTTGTAAAAATAATTGATTATAATTTAGAATACAAAATTATCACAAGATTTATAGTTAACTATTCAAAAAACTAATGATTAATCTATCGAATTTAGAAATAGTTAAATATTTAATCAACTATTATATACTATAGCTAACTATGTTTATATCATATTCACAAATATTTAACTATGTATTTATATCACATTCACAATAGTTAACTATAATCTAAAAACAACTGACTATATTTTATAATAGTTTTAAAAATAGTCGACTATGTTAAATATATAATAAACTATTAAAATACTATAGTTAACTATGTCCATATCATATTTTTAAATAGTTAACTATAGTCCAAAAATATTTAACTAAAATTAGATTGATAATTGCACATGTAATATTTTATCTCGGTGAAATCATCATTTTAATTTTTTTGTCACTTTGCTAAATTACTTAAATGGGCATTTTCGTCACTTTTTATTTATAATGTTATTTACCTAAATTTGTTTTCACACATGTTATTTCATTAATTAATACTCAAAAAGATAATATTTAGCTAGTTAACCCAAAATTTAATCATAGTAAAGTTAATGTTAAAGATAACTAACCCATTCTTAACCATATAATAAAAATCAGGTTTTGTGGCTCTAAATTATGATACATGGTTGGGCTAATTCTACTAAACTGAACCCATGTTAACATCCCTCGCTGAAATCTCTCCCTTTGATGAACAAATTTATTCCTGAAAATAATTTAACGGTCATCACATAAACTACGGACAAAAAAAAGATTAAAAATTATGCTTTTGGAAGAAAAAGAAAATAGATGTCCAAATGTTTGTCGTATTGGTTTTTGTTTTCAAATTATTCTCGCGCTGTACCATAGGGGAAACACGGTCTATTCTTATCTTAACATCGAATAAA